>NDFZ01005362.1:126869-202521 GCA_002192655.3 Mamestra configurata | reverse complement strand
CCGACGTCTTTCGGCTGTTATGATGAGGGGAAGTTCTGCTTGCCATGAAAACAACATGGTGTCCACTGCTGGACATAGGCCTCCCCCAAGTGTCGCCACAACAACCGGTCCTGCGCGTCTCGCATCCATCGGCTACCCACGACCCTCGCCAGGTCGGTTCACCAACGCTGCGTCTTCCGGTAGGCGGCCGCATTACATTTTACATCTCTACAGAATGATCCAGAAATGTCTAGTCATAATTCAAGTCAATTCTGAAACATCCTGTATACAATTCTGATACTTACATCAATCATCTGATCCACAACGCAGTGCATCAGCGCCTGTCCCGGACAAGTGTTGGTAAACCTTCGAGTCCTGTTCTCATAGCAGTTCTCCAAGACATCGCCGATCACATCCTGCCAGGGACCTTCGGGCAACACGCGTCTGAACACAGTCTCACTTTCTTCTCTTGAAGGCAAGGAGTCGGGTAGACCTAGCTTTGTGCTGATGCAGTTCCATTGGTGGCACTGTAAACGTGGAAGGCATAGTTTTAGGTTTTGGCATTATCTTTATCACGCGATACATGCTTTTATTTATTTATTTGGTTCACCAGCAATTGTTTACACTGGCAAATGAAACGAAAGCAACCAATCAGAATAAAGTGTAACAATCACTTAGGTACAGGTAAACTGCATGCACACAAACCTTACCGTAATTTACAAAAGTCTTACAGAGCGAGTCTCACAGTAGACTCATAGGATGTGTAACATCTGATGTCACACCTTGGTAAAAAGCAACTAACATTAAAAGTAACAACTGACAGCGCACGCTCATTGGTCAAATCGAATAGGGCGCGCTCATTGGTCAAATCAAATAGCGCGCTTCCTGTTACATACTTCCGTCCTATTTCTCAAAAACACTCCCACAGATTGCAGGAAAGCGAGAGGAAAGATGTTAACATCAAAAAAAGAAATTAAAAGACTAAGTTATCAAAGTTGCACTTAATTTAACTTAATGAATTAATTAAACTAAATCAAAACAAATAAAACTAGGTAATTCACCCACCCAGCGATATAATGCTGGGCTAAGAAACTAAATCTTCGAGGAGATACTTAAAAAAACTAGCTTTCAATCTGCCTTAAGCCGTCAAAATGGAGGTTGATCACTGCAACCGTTCTCAACTCTGCAAAACCTCGCGTAGGGAGAATTTGCACCCAGAACCGTTTTGTTCTGCGGAAGGCAGAGTGACTTCCATAAACTTCTATAGAATTTTGTCTATGCAAAAAAGCAATGCAGATACATATCGGTGTGATAGAATTTGTTTTATTCAGGGTTCAAAGTCATCAGCATCAGCATCTCTAGTCTCAAAGGGGGATGCCAAGCCGCCATAGTGATTTAGGCCCTGAGTGCCCACAAGTAACATCGAATGCATTGGGACTTCTATAAACAAAAGGACAAATAAATAAAGTACAATATGTGTAGGTAAATGTCAAATCAATGTTTTGCAACAAATCTTTATTTTTTTCCCGGATTTTAAATTGGCAACATAGCAAATGTCTGTTTATTTCGTTGTATCGTTTCAATATTTATTATTTATTAAAACATGTTACTGACTTGTATCGCGTCGTGAATAGAAGAGTTAATTACGTCAAATTTACTTTAAATATTTTTTTTTAATAAATTAAATTTCTTGGGCATCGCAATCGGCATTCCCCTTTTCTGTTCCTCCTCCTTCAGGGTGACGCAGTTCTGTTATTCTTTAAAAGACACACTTGAGGAAAAACCAGACAATCTTTGCAAAAGCTTACATTTTATTTTATTGCTTTGTACCTATCATAAGTTTCGGGGTTTCGAGACCCCGCTATCAATCTTTTAGTAATGCCTCATTATTTTTATACATAAACATTATGCTCGTCATGTTAAGTATTCGTCGTTATCAAGTTAGGTATGTATAAAGTAGATATACCTACGTATTTAAACCTCATTAGGTGTTTGTTTCATCAGTTCTTTGATCGAATTTAGTTTAGATGGTGAATAAACTTACCAAGCGTGTGTTCTTTAGATAAGACCTTCCGAAGCTAGCTTGTCCCAAAACAACCTGAAAATATAAATTACTTCTGTCTTTTCAATCCTAAAACTACCATCGTAGAAGTATATGGACTTAGACTCCACTCCTCTGGTGAAATGCTATAGATAGGTACCTATCGAAGGCAATGTACCAAGAAGATACTTTTAGGCTTTCAATTCAATAAACCCTGTTCTGGGATTATTCTTGTATATAACAATCATCCCTTTCTTCCCTTAACTGTGCAGAGCTCTCAAATCCTCTAGCCTCCGAATTTACAAACGCCACTAAATTAAAATTCTCTTTTATTTCAATGTAGGTAAATCATTGACAGGAAAAGCTTGAACGTGTGCACCTTAAATTGGGAGTGTTCAGCTATTAGTAGGTATCTAATTATTCAGGTTATTGTTTTATCAAACAATCAATAAAATTAAATAAAATGATCGCTGTAAAATAATACGCCATTCAATTTGACCGCTGCTTTCAGAATAACTTAGTGCCTATCCTTCTTTGTTTTTTCAAACAATAAAAACATTCAAAATCCATACATACCGTTGGCAAAACCACAAATAACCACAGTAACCACAATAATTTCATGTTTAACTAACGAAGGTTCAAGAATTACTGACCAGTGACCACAATAAGATAAATTAGCCTCACATATCTGGGGTCACGACTCAAGATAGCGATATTTTGCGTTGTTAAACGGGGAACGAGGACAGAGTACCCCTTAGGCACGTGTGATGGCGTAAATTTTTGCTATTTATAGATATTCCTGCTAGTTATTTTTGACTAAGTTCGATGACGTAGTGGGACGTGTTCTGGATTTCTGTTTTATAAACATCGTTGGTAGTCTTGTTCCACACACTGCTGCGAATAGGCCATGGCCTTGCAAACATGTTTCCCTGGTCTGAGCGGGTCTCACTCTCAATGAGCACCCTGACGTAACTCATCAAATCGCATATTCTTTCACAAGTGAAAAGAACTCCAGATACATTGCTTCATATGTTTAAAAATGTGTGTGCTCGACGGCATAAAACACGCAATGATTGCAATGTCAAAATGAAAGCAAACCTATGCGATCGATCACGTTAATTTTTTAACCGACTTAAAAACAAGGAGAAGTTTCTCAATTCGGTTGTATTTATTTTTTTCTTCGAAGAACCTTAACGTCATAAAAAAAAAATTCCAGCGGCGGCGGCGCGCCATTGAAAATCCACAGCGACGGTGGCGCGCCGGCGCGGCGCTCATATCTAATACCTACCTACTAGTTTTCCCTGGAAACTATGGAGCTACTACTACAAGAATCTTGTTTTACAAGGGCGTCGCAAAAAAAAAACATTTAAAGGGAGTCACACTATAAAAAAGATTGGGAACCCCTGGGCTATACCATTCAGATAAGGCTATTTTCTTGAGTGGAGGCCACGATTCAGAATAGGATAAAGAACCTCTTCCTGCTACGTGGTGGACCGGCACAGAACCGAAACAAATTCTGATAATTGGCGACAAATTTAGAAGTAACAATTTTTTTGTGTTATCAAAATTTAAATCCCTATCACAGGAAGAACTGCCCGACCCAATAACCCAGGTCAGATTGTCTTGGCGCCACATATGAGGGAGCCTATATAAAGTGGGAAAAGGCGGGTAAGAAGAAGAGGATAGATAATGGCAAGAGAACCAAGGTTACCGACATAGCCCGAAGGATCGCCAAACTGAAGTGGCAGTGGGCAGGGCACATTGCTCGCAGAACAGATGGTCGATGTTGCCGAAAAGTTCTGGAGTGACGACCGCATACCGTAAGACGCAGCGTTGGAAGGCTGCCACAAGGTGGACCGATGTCCTGGTGAGGGTCGCGGGTAGCCGATGGATGCGAGACGCACAGAACTGGTTTTTGTGGCAACACTTCGGGGAGGTGTATGTCCAGCAGTGGACGTCTTTCGGCTGATATGATGATGACGCTGAATCCTCTGCTAAAACGGGTAGTTTTTTTTTGGTGAAAGTCGAGCACATTTCCCCTGAAATGGGAGGATCCTCCGACCAGACGGTTGTTGTGTCTGGTGGGCCCGATAGTTGATATTCGGACTGTTGTAGGTATATGTTCAAATCGCACGGAAACTTTGCTTGCGCGATGCAGGATTTCTTTGGTAGTTCATCGCTGACAGAATAGATGGCGTTGCGGTTCTTTTTATTGCCGTACAAATTTCGCTTTTTAGTTTTTCATGTGGCTATTCAAACGTACTTATCTAATTTAAAAGTAAGTAAGTACATATTTTTATTTGACTTGTTTAGCTTTGGCTCTCCATTGTGATAATAATACGCATAATACGTGGTATCAAAACAAAATATTCGTAGCAATTGAACGTAGGTATTGCACTCTTAAATTGACACTGTATTAGGTCAAATCATAAAATTAACTGTGAAGAAAAATAAGGCAGATTTTATAAGCAGCAAAGTGATACTGGCACTTGACTTCGTATTTGTCAAAATATTCGCGTCACTTGTACACTATAAATTGACCTTATTTCGAAGTTCGTTAGGTATATTTTGTATTGCACAAGTGACAAGAATATATGGAAAATACGCGTAATTTAGTGCCAGTATTAGCGTAGCTAGCAATAAAGGGATCCAAGTTCAAACTCACTGCTTTTAACATTTGGTATAGAAAATCTAATACATTTAGTTTTTTTTTAATTTAAAACCAAGTTGTTTGCCGTAAACCAATTTTGGACCTGATGAATAGAGCTATAGACGTCGTCAAGATTTTGTGATCATCGGTCCATTTTAAATGATGTGTCATCCGCAAACCATTGATGAAATGATCGTAACGTTACAATGAGCGTAAAGTTACAATGAGTCATCCTTTTTTCGTGCGTGCAGCCGGCGTTCATCGATTTATTAGACGTTGTCACGTCAAAAAAGGGAAGGACCTAATATTGAGCCCCGTGGAACGCCCATTGACATTCCCGACCCTAGTGAGTTTACACTGTTATAATAATAGGCACAGGGTTATAAGGCCCTAGATAATGAATAAGGCCCTAGATAATGAAATGAAAAAACCAAAATAAATCTAACATAATTTATTGGTGAATTAAATCCCATAAATTAAAAAATCGTTTTCACAATAAATCAGCTACTTACAGAATTAAGCAAAGAGCATTGCTTCGATAGCACAGACACATACATAACAGTCACTTTGTAGCTTCAATGGTATGAACCAAGCAAACAAGACCCTTGGCTTCTATAATAACTGCGCTCTATAGAGATCAAACTGTGGCTACAGTTTAAAATATGTAGAAAAATACATGAAAAGGCAACTAGTACAATAGTACGTAGGAGAATAGAATAAATTAAACAATATACCTATTTTCTTTTTTCAAAGTACAAACTAAGGCTGCGTTCATCAGCGCAGCGATTCTACTGGTCCTTAACATAACACATCCCTCGCTACTCATCCGCGCACATCACTGGTGGATATGCACCCTAATACTATTCTATCCCATACATTTGGTTAGGTACTGAGGAATTTTAACAGCAACAAAAAAAATGCTTTCATTTAACTATGAAAAATCTCACACCCCCGGGCGCACTTCATGCTTAACCTTTTGAACGCCATTGTCACGTATACATGACATGCAAGCGCGTGATTTGTGGCTTGGTTAAAAACGGGTACATAAAAACTTGTAAAAAATAGGTACCTACTAAAAAGTACTTGCTTTGTTTCATAAATTATGTATATATCTGTATTATCGACAAAATTTTGTCTATGCGCAACCTAACAATCGTATTAGCTAGCAAGATTCTTAGATTTTTTTTATTAAGTTTTGATGGACGTGAATTCAAGGCTAGTTCGAGATATCTGCTTCAAAAATCCTGGTTGCTCGTACGATGTAAAATTTTGCAGTTACAACCACAACGTGGTGATTTATAGGCGTGTGTCCCAGCTGTGGGATCGAATCCTGTCTCAAGCAAGCGAAATTAGCTAAAAATACTTCATTTTATTCCTGACCAATTTCGGTCAATTTCAACGGAGACTAGCCGTCGACGCGGGACATATTATAGTGCACAAGTGTGTGCGTAAACACAGTTAACTCTCTTTGCCATCACTCTCATATTCCGATGGGCAGGCCCACACGGCCGGAGAGAGATTTGGCGCAGGGTCAACGGCTTTACGTACTGTGCGAAGCACGGGGGTGACACACCACCAACTTCCAAACTCCGGGCTGTCACAGAGAAATTCCTAATGGATAACCCCCAATAACACTTGTTGGCTGACCTCGGAATTGCACTACGAACGCGAGACCAGTAAAAACAGGTATGCAGGCCCCAACGTCAAAAGTGGTAAAAAGTAATATTATTCTTGGCCAAACGTCAAAGTTGGGTCGAATAGTAGTGTCTTTATGTAGAACTATGACGGTCAAAAAGTGCTGGCACTCAGCCTAATTTGAATAAATGACTTTTGATTTTGATTTTAACCTTTTAAACGCCACTGTCACGTATAGGTGACAAGCAAGCGCGTGCCCTGTACGCCAAACGTCACAAATACGTGACAAAAAGTACGGCAAATTTGTGGCTTGGCGTCGGGGGCTTTTGCTTGGCCAAACGTCAAAAGTTGGGTCCAGTAGCCATTATCACCATGCTTGGTTAAAATATGAAAATAAGCAACCAAGATCTTTTAGACGCAGATTGTAAGTACAAAATTGTGCTAATCTAGCATAGTAAAAATGAAACATATTATTATTCGATCTTATAAATTTCATTTAAGTAATTTTTTATTGAATTAGACGTGACTTGATGTTAATATCAGTGATTGTATAATCGGGCGCTAATATACCTAAACTTCACTTTTATTCACACGAAAGTATAATACGGACATGCTTTTTAGAATCCCGGATCCCGAAATCGTTTGAAATTCCTGTGATTGCTTAAATGGCCGCTAAAATGATCGCTAAAAATACAAAATATAGTTAGAACGTTGTGAACTCTCATTGTTATTTCTTCCGATTCTAATGGAACTTTTAATTTACAATGAAAGTTTTTTCATTAAATTTGTAAAGTTGTTTTTACAAAATTGTTCAATCCCGGGAACTTGGGATTACTTATTTATTCAGAAAGGAATGTCCATATTATTCTTTCACGGGTAGAAATTTAGGTGTATAAGCGCCCGATTACCCGATCACTGCTTATTATACCCTAAATAAAAGTTATTGGAAGAAATATTGGCCCTAAAGAAGAATATGGTAGACTGCTGTATTGAGGTAGATTTCATGGCAGTATGAAAAAGCCTATTAAGCCATCAAAAAATAAATCTAACACAACAATTGTATATTTATGTATAAATACTATTTGGACAACACCAATTTACTAACTAATAGGCCACAGGTATAGGATTTGTAACCTTAGTTTCACTCTTGAAAGTCTAATTTCCTTTGCAACTGTGATTTTTCTGTTTATTGATTTTGTTTTTCTATTTTCGACTTACTTATTGTGTACTTAAGTTGAAATTGAATCTAGCAAAGCTACTTGAAGTGTAGTATTCATTTACTTTTCTTTCTGGTGAACAAAAATAGCTTATAGAAATATACTTAGAATATGTGATTGAAGTTCAAACTCGTAATTGTTCACATACTGGACACGTAAACAAAGATACACTGTACTATAAAAAGCCTTGAATTCAGGTCCATATGAGAGTGCATTCACAAATGGGTATTTTAAGTAATTCATCACAGTTGTATTACAAAATTTACATAAAATGAAATCCTGCATTTTACAAAACTTGTCCTCAGGTGCATTCTTCAACGGAACCATTTTAAAATTGAACCTGGGAAAAAAAAAGGCACATTAATATAAGTAATTCAAAACTTCGACTGTCGAGAATGTGTGTAGACATATCTCACCTCCGATGCGACACTGTCACTTATGCAAAAATGCAATTTTTCAGGAGAAGCATTTACAACTTAATGGGAGCGTTCAAGTATTACGTAACGCAATTTTTGAAGATTCTTGACCCTCCCTCCCCCCCATGTAACGCGCCGTAATGTTTATCTGTACCCCCCTCCCCCTCCCGAAACGTTACGTATCATCCAAGTGACAATTTTTACCTAAAAGTCACAATTATGTCTACTACTCTCATGTTACCAATTTTTTAAATTAATAAATGTCATTTCAAGGAAAATATTCATGTTTATTTATGTTTGGCAAAATGACTACTGTTTAGTGACTGTGTAACTCGAAAATATGTTTAGTGAGCTAGCGTTAAATAAAAAAAAACAATGTTACGTAACGCGTTGTTCGAACACCCCTCCCGCCCCTGTAACGCATCGTAACGGTTTACAAGACCCCCCCTTCCCCCAAATTGCGTTACGTAATACTTGAAATATCTATAGATTTAGACAAGATGATTAGCTTATACTACAACGTCAAACTATGTGTACTACGAAAGTAACGTTATCGCACAAAGTAAAGGGGTGCTTTAGGACAGTTATTATTACATAAATTTAACTCATTATTGCAATTTTTGCATAAGTGACAGTGTCGTACCGGGGGGGTGCGATCTGTCGATTGAGTTATGGTCAGTCTTTGTGCCCCAAATCGCAAGCAAAATAATTAGTAAATTTTATTGTGTTTAGAATACAACAAAAATCTCATGAACAACATTTTTGTAGAAATTATAACTGCAACAATTAAAGTAATTGGAAACTTGGCTTTCGAAAACAATTTGTCAAAAATGCTACACAGACGTACCTATGTATTTATTTTTTTACAGGATTTAGTACTTAACTCGAATGTGTAAATGTTTCAAGAAACAGCAGAAACTTTTTTCTCAACAATGGCCAATAAAATCGTTATGGTTCTGCTTGCAAGGTTTCGGCTGGGCCCATAACCTAGAATTAGCCACTTACTATTTTTTGTCACTGACTGTTTCTGCATAGTTTATGATTACATTGTTACTATGAGTCTTGTTGCTCGAAATAAATCATTACTATATTACTAGCCTTTGCCTTGGGGCTTCGTTCGCGTTTATACATATTTTCCAAAACAAAAAATTACTAGCCTATAAATATCTCCACAGTCCCATCTATCTCTGTACCAAAATTCATCAATAACGGTTCAGCGATTCAGGCGTAAAAGCGTTACAAACAAACTAAATATCGCATTTATAATATTAATTAGGATTAACTACCCACCTAATTAGCGTGGAGCATCACAGGAAGGCTCCGAAGCCGAACGCTCGCTTGATGCTCTCGAAGTAGTACCGTCGCCAGTTCTCCCGCGTCTGGTCCACCTCCGCAGTCGGCACCAGCTCCTGTTTCACTGTCACGAGTGTGTGATCGTCCTGGAAAATAGTACGGAAAGTTAAGCATGGGAATAATATCAGTGGGTTTCCAAGGAACCTTTAAAGGTTCCTTGGAAACCCACTGATATTATTCCCATGCATTAACTACATGAGAACCTCCTCGTTTTTTGGAAGGCGTTTAAAAATGAGCTCGCTTTTGAGCTAGACTACGCCCAATGGAAAGCTATGGATGTCGCCTGCGAAGGAACAAGCATTTGAGCAAGCCCATAAGATACCTGTTCACTTTAGCCCTCCGAATAGAATCATCATCATTCAAATAATAATGTTTGTGGTTTCGACAAAGGAATTGCCTTTTTTCGGGCCACAATCAAAACCCAGACAAACAAGGAATTAACTTGGGTTAAATATGTTTATTTTCTTTTATAATTTTAAGTCAATACGAAGATATGAAAGCTCAAAGGGGCCCATTTAATAAAACGGCAATTTGATTTGTAGAGGGTCTGACTACCGACGTTGCGCCGAAAATACGATCAGTTCAGAAGCGAAAGCATTTGCATTGAGCCACAGACTCATAAAGCAATTAAAATTGTCAAAGGTCTATTTCATTTCAGTGAAAACTAAGAAAAATTTCTTCCAAAGAATGAAGGTCTACCAATAGAAATAGAGGGTGAGTCAACTTCAGCAACAGTGGCTAGTATCGATAAGCCATTACCTTCTCATCAATGGTGAATGTGACTTCAGAGAAGTGCTGCGCCGGCCACTGCTTGTACCGCCAGTATTGCACTATCTTCTTGGGAGGCACCAGCTCCTTGAACTCGCCCGTTATGTTGCCGCCGAAGAGTGCGAACTTGCCGCCTTTCGAAGCATCCAATTTTACGTGGCCCTGGTAGCATAAAATAATTTGATTTCAAAACCTACCCAAAAAGTTTTGCACAAAAAAGTTCTTCCATAACATTTATCATAATCCTGCTTGGTCTATCTCAACCACAAATTTAAAGAGAAGGGCCAATATGCTCAAGGATTTTTCTTTTTGTTTTAAATATTACTAGCTTCCTAGGTTGAACATTAGTATTCTCTTGAGTGGCACATTAGGTAAACAATCTATACTAAACTATAAAGAGGTAAAGTTTGTAAGTTTGTATGTAGGGGGTAATATCTGGATCTACTGATCCGATTTTGAAAATTCTTTTTATATAATATGATAGCCACATTCATAAGGAATGCCATAGGCTATACGGGAAATTTCAACGGGAACGGGAAAAAAACGGGATATGCGCGTACGAAGTCGCGGGCTAGTGTACATATAAGACAATTATAAATCATCATTATAGATGTCGACAATGGATGGTAATGGACTTGATTTTTGTTTGTTCATTAAAATGTCCATAAATGTAGGTGGTTCAATGACCATCATGCTAGAACACAAAAGCCGTAGTACTCCTGAGCCATGAATCAATTAAAAGAATCATACCTGTGTGAAAGCGGTAACCATTTCTATTCTAGTCATAGCGTCATAGAACTCCTGCGCACGACACTGGAACTTCTCCGACAGTTCAATACTCTTTGTGTCCAACTTACAACCAACTTCCTTATTCTTCGGAGCCACAATCGGATCCATACTGACTTTCTTATTGAATCCGCTAGTTATCATGGAAACATTATCTGGTTTTACGGTGTCTTCACCCTTTTTAGGAAGAATGAGACCTTTAGAGAATTCCTCTTTGAGACTACGGATGTATTCGGTAAGTTGGTTCCGGATTTTATCTCGGCCTACATTGTGCATGAATGCTTTGACTCTTTGAGCTTCCTCACCGCTGCCTTTGATTGTGACTGAAATCTGAAAGAAGACAAAAGGTTTTAAATTAGCAACTAGAGTCACTTTATTATATTTTTTCACTGTAGATGTTGTTAAATGATATTTATTTTGTATGTAGGTTAAACAACACTTGTACATGTCAATATTTTTGGGTGTTTTTAGACTAAATGAGGTCGGTAATTTTAAACTAGATGTTGTGTTTATATGTGCCTTTTAATGGTCTTATTATTTTAAATTTATTGACTTTAACCTTTTGAACGCCATTGTCACGTATACATGACACGCAAGCGCGTGTCCTGTACGCCAAACGTCACACATATGTGACAAAAAGTACGGCGAATTTCTGGCTTGGCTTCGGGGGCACGCCAATGGGTTTATGCTCTGGCGTTCAAAAGTTTAAATCAGGCTGGTGGTGCACATGAGCATAGTATCACAATATTTTATTTTTGTGGGCAGGTTTTTTTTTAGTATCTACTACCACTAAAATTAAGTTGTGTAGTAACAATAGTGAGCTCTGTCAAAATCAAATTTGAATAATTTCTTTATTTTTCTACAAAAGTGTAGCAAATTCTGATGGACATATTTATTTTCTATTTACTCAGGACTGAATAGTATTGACGAAATTAGTAATAAATGATGCATAAAACTACTTGAGCCATTTTAAATTTCATCTTCATATCAGCAGAAAGACGTCCACTGCTGGGCATAGGCTCCCCCAAAGGGAACCCATCCAACCCAAACCAAATCCCCCCGGTTTGCCATAATCGCCATGCTTGGCAGGCAGGTTGGCATTCACAGTGTAGCTGTTGCAATGCATAGAGAATGCTGCTGCCCATACTCTGGCGAGTCCCTTAGTCGCCTCATAGGACACCCACATGTTGGGATGGTACTATTCTTTTATGTCCAACACCATACAGAACATTTTAAATTTATTGCAACAGAATCTTTCAAACTAGATGACATGCAGATTCTGATATTAAAAACCACATTTTCAAGAGAATCATCCATAGTTTTATTTGTAAAAATTATGTAAATCAACACTTGAATACATATGAGTTCAGCTAACAACAGACAATTTCACTGTGAATATATTTTCAGTATTCAGGATATTATTGATCACATAAAAAGCTTAAAACCAGCAGTAATAGAAACAAAAATTATAAAAAAGGCACCAATATTATTCTTTTTATCTTTTTCGTTCTTGAAATACATACACACACAGAAGCAATGACCATAATTTTATCGGAAAGAAAAAACTATTCTAAAAGTCATTCATAGTATTATGTGTGTAGTATGTCATTCATATTATATAGTCATAGTATTTTTAAAGTCATGTTTTTTTTTCAATATGATTTGACAGAAGCAAATGTTTAGATAAGAATTACAATACCTCCAGAATTTATAGTGGTGTAATGTTTCCCATGATAGTAGGTACCGCCTACACAAAACCAGATGCAAAAGTGTTTTGTTTCAAGTTGGCATTCTTCAAGCTCCAGTGACTCAAGTTAAAGTAGGCAAATTGAGATTTAGAATAAACTTTACATAACAATTAAAGCAGCGAAATATAAAAATCTCGAATTCTGGTAAACAATACTACAGTTATACTCGATTTTTTTTTTCCAAGTATTAGAATCGCAGTATTTGTAACAGTAAAATGTGAACTGAAAAGGCATTTTCACTGTACAAAGATTTATATGATTACTTATAAATCTATAATTTTGAAACATCATCTGCCTAGCCTTTTCCCAACTATATTGAGGTTGGCATCCAGTCAAACCTCTTTCATCTTTACATATAGGTAATGAAAAATATAGGAAACCATTCAAGTCCAACCAAAAATCAACAATTATCATCAGAATACCGCAAGTTTCCTATCTGTGGTTTGGTTTCCTTGGTGTAAGTATGATATGCAATAAAATGACAGTCATGGTTAGGTTACTCATTACAAAACACAATCATGTTTCATAGTTAACCAACCTACTTAGTTTTCAAATCATGCAAAATTCATTGAACATTTTCAGAAGAAGAATAACAAAGAAGCGAATGAAGTAGATACTTTTCTAGGTTAGATGAACCAAATGTTACATGAATGTCAAATCACTTGGCTCCTGAATGAATAAGTTGCAAAATTAACATAAAATATACTCACATCAACTTCACTAACGTCATTTTCTTCAGACAAGTTCGGGATGCGCACTTCGCCCTTCACAACATCTGTGCTACCAGCCAGGGTACCTTCCCACTTCAGTTTTATGTCCCACTCATAGAAAAATATTAACTTTCCTTTCCTATTGTTCGCTGATGCTTCACCATCGAGCTTCTCCACCTCCGTCACCTTACAATCCACACCACTTTGAGCTATTTTGAAGTTATTCAACAGTTCTTTTAGCCGATCCTTCGACCACGGACCCGCATTTTTCTCCGTCCAGTGCCAGTTGTTCACGTTTGTAGCGTCTGGCCGCTCCTCCACGATCCATCTAGGGTCACCCTCGCCCCATTTGGCCATTTTTCAAATATGTAACTAGGCACAAGGTCTCAGGATTTACAATCTTGAGAATAGCACACGCAAAAAGACAGTCAAAACCGTGACAGTCCAGATTTTTGACACGTCGTGATCAGCAAACTCTTTTGTAACGCTAGATATTGGGACAACACACAATTATGCTTACAAATAAACCGCGTGCTAGTTAAGATTGACTACTAATTCACGTAATTTTCGAGAAAAGTCTCGCAAGAAACGAACCATGCCATTACTGTGAATGACAGTTTGGTGTTGCTATATTTTGATTAAACTTTCCCGTTTTAATAACGTTGTATTTTATAGGTAAAGTTAATTAAACGGTTTAGTCCAAGGCTAACTTTACAAATTTGCAAAATGGTCTCAAACAGGTAGTGAGCATTGGCTAACTACCATGGCAACAGGTATTTACAGTTAATTCAGTAGTTCTTTACTTATTTTCTGTTAGTATGATAAATAAGTAGACAAAATGCTAAATAGTACCTACTTTATTTTTACGGATGAAGTAGTCTCACCTATAAATCAAGTATTTTTCACTTTGAGATTCTAAGCAACGGGCAGTTAACTTATTACTCGTGCAGATGTATTTGGTGTTCAAGAGTCAACAGCCTGACATAATATATTATAAACCGAGTCACAAAAATGTGATAGCTGCTTCGTATCAGGTATTTATAAAGATCCCCGATAGTGCAGAACTAACTAGGTCTTCGGTCAGTTGGTCGTCTTATTCTACCGATTTTATAAAATGCGGATTCATAAATAAAAATGCGTTTTGAACATTCATTTTTGGTGGTAAATAAAATAGCACAATGTTATAAAAAATCTTGTAGGTATGTTTTTGACACTCTGGGACTAACCAAATGGTTAACACGGGCTTAGTAGCCTACATTTGAAATAGCGCTGTGTACAATTAATAACTAGCCCAAACTGACAAAATATCTCCGATACCTAACTAGATGGTTGACAAGTTAGTTAGTTAGTTCATTTTTTGCGTAAGACGCCCTTAGTGAATTAACTTACATAAATATTGAGACGCTGTACTCAGTTGCATCCGATTAAACTAGGAGACGATTCCAACTTAGTTGGGAAAAGGCTAGGCAAATTGATTGAGTGAATTAACTTCATTTTTTGTACCACACTACCAAACTTTACTTAGTTACAAGAATGTGTTTCGAATTAAATGAATGAAACTTACGTGAAAAATGTAGTACTTACGTGTTGGTCTTAAAATTTTTCATGAGTTTATTGTTTGTTCTATAATATTTCTTTTACCCATCATTAGCGGTGTTTGGCTTTATATGGCAAATTTTTACCAGTTTCTGCAGGATTCTAGAAAACGGTGCTACCAACATAAAAATACATCCGGCTGTCATAGCAAAAACGTTTTATTTCACGCAGTATCTATGGAACGTTCTTTATTCGAAGTCGGCAGTGAATGTTTCGATTGTCTTGATGATTTATTTTTGATGAATGATGATTTATGACCAATAAAATAATATCATTAGACTTAGTATTTCTTATCTAAAGTTACAATCTCTTCCTAGCCAGATTTTGTTATTTTATCGTGTTTTAACTAATCAGCGCCTACTTCTTTTCAAATACAAAACACATACATCAACATTGACTAAGCAGTTTATTGCCATGAAAACGGTATAGGCTATGCAGTCACAGATGTTATCACAGACAACAGTCGGTCATCTCATCAGCATTGGCTTGGATCATGGAAGTTTAATGGATGATAATGACTTCCCAGGTAGCATCGAGGGACCCGGGTTTTTTAAACCGCCCAGAGTGCTCTGAGCTTATATGAACCACCTTTACCTACCCCTTCGATTATTCTCGAGAGTTGTTGCTTGGAATTATTTTTGTAGAACCAACCAAATTGATAAGGATCGAGACAAAATATTATTTAAAAGTAGATAGGATGTCCAAATTGTCCATGGCTCCACAGTCATATACCTACGTACAATGTTGGTCATTTCCGGGATGAAAGCCATGCCTTTTTTGGGACTTAAAATTGATACTTCCTTACTTATTTAAAATGTAAAAAAACAAGCTTATGATACCTACCTAGGTACTTCGATGTCGTTGGCCGAATTCAAGGACAACATTGTTTTTCGTCCTCAATAGCAAATATAGTAAGTTGTGCTGTACCAAATGAAGCTGCTGGATGCTTCATAAATATAGGGAGCAGTACAGTCACAAAGACCTAAGCAGAAAACAGAAGGCACAAAAATAAGCCGCTTAATCCAAGGAGGGTCAATCCAGCTCATTGTGACGGCAGAAGTGCAGCCACTTCGCTGGCGCCACCACTGTTAGGAGGTTTTCACCACCCCGGCCTCTCGACATCAGCACGGAACCACCGTCAGCCTCCGAAATGGGTAAAGCGGTCATATCTTTGAAGCCTTGAAGACAGACTAAGCATCCGGACTCGACCTGATAACTGCGCAAATGTTACAGGCCGACTTAGCCTCAGCCGTCGACCTTCAGACGCCTTTACGAACTCTTGGATGACTTGAACAAGGCTTTTAATTACCGTACCTAAGAAAAGAGGCCTCAGTCATTGCGACAACTGGAGAGGCATTACGTTGCTGTCGATTCCCTCTAGTCTTTGCAAAATAATCCTGGATAGGTTGTCGAAGGCCATAGAACACACAATTCACAAAGATAATACAAATGGGGCATAATAAACTCCTATTTTGTAACTGTCAAGGCCACACGAATAAATTAAACATACATTATATCAGCTACCATTGATCACCAATTGGTCGAAACTCGTTATCTTAGTGAGCGAGTGAGATAACAGACCGGCCCCGAGAATAAAATTTAAATCCAGTTCGACTCAGAGTCCGCTCAGCGCAGGCGCGGCCACTTCCATTCGCAAATAGTATAAAATAAATAAAAAAACAATGTTCCCATTACGCCGCGTTGGCAGTAAGGTGTGTGATCATGATCAGTGTTTCAATTAAAAATAAATATATTTTTCACCACGGCTGATTGAATAACATTCGATTTTTAAAAGTTTAGCCAACTTTGAATATGGAACAAGTTACGGTTTTAAAGTTTGGTATTTAAAAGTAGCCGATTTTGCAGATCTTGGAGCAATGGCGGGCTCCTGTGGTTGCGACGGGAATGCAGAGGAATTACAGCTCGGAAGTGACTGCTCCGCGACCTTTGTCCGTGTTGACCGAAGATGAACAAACTATGAAAGAAACAAGTGAGTAAGACCGCTTTAGAATCATGAATCGCAAGATGCTTTTATTTTTTGTTTGGTTTCTGTACATTTATTTGGTTAAATAATTCGAGATTTGGTTATATTATCCTATCCTACTAATATTATAAATGCGAGTTTGTGAGGATGGATGGATGTTTGTTAACCTTTCACGCCAGAACGGCTGAACTGATCTTGATGAAATATGGCACAGGGGTAGATTATAACTATAAAAACTCTTATATTTTAAGTTGACATATTATTTGAACATTCGAGCCAAAATTCTTTACATGCTTAAGATCTCTACCTATACTTAATCTTGTTCTTCGATTCAAACCTCATCAAAACTCACTATCTGAATAAGGTTTAAATTAATAATCACGATCATTCGGTACCTTTAGGTATCTATTCTTGATAAGACGATTACAGTTGATTAAATAATTTTAGCAAAACAAATTATGAAACTTGCCTTGCCTACTTACTATCTTATCATATTTTTATTACAATATCCTCGTAAGATATGTAATGCCTACATTATGTATCAAAGATATACTTAAAGAAATATAAGGTTGATTCGTAGCATAGGTAGCATACCAATTTGGATTTCTAAAATTCGCATTGACTTGAAAATTCTTCAAAAAAATATCCTCATAGCAGGTTCCTTGTTCCAACCACTTGAGATTCAGAATTACAGTTTCTCGTCCAAAATGGGAAGAAAACCCGAGGGACACACCCCCAAAAGAAAATTACTTCTATAATTCGAACAAAGTCAAAACGTTTATTCTAATAAGGCCATCCAAAGGCACTTTTGAACGTCAACATTATAGTTCAAAGAATATTTAAAAAAATAAAGTGAATCTACTGAACATAATGCTTTATGCTCATGATCATCTGCCTAGCCTTTTCCCAACTGGGTAGGTACCTACATTGGGGTCGGCTCCCAGTCAAACCGGATTCAGCATATGTGTTAAAAAAAAAACTTTTAATTCAGACAGAGTCCATTAATTGGTTAGTACTTTTTATAAACTTAGAAACTAGTGTTAGTACTTATAACTACCGGAAAAAAATACAATTATATACCTACACTAAACTAAAATGTCAACCAATGCCCCAGTACGGGGCTGTCCCATCTGTCCGCTATAGCTCCCAGGATCTGTTGGGACTGGCGCGTACCCGACGCATATAGGTACCTACGTCATATTTACGAGCAAAACGAAAGCAATCAAATTATCAAAATAGAAAAGCGGGTATTTGACTGTCTACTTTAGAAAGGTAGGTTGATAAATTTACTTTACAAACATACCTACCTGGTTAGTTGCGATTTCATAATAACTCGGCAATAACTGAGTGACAGTTGCATCATAATAATTAATAAACTATATAACTAGATAACAATAATGTATTTACATATTTTATCATGTAAAGTTGGTCCATTTATCTACGTCATTCGTAGGTATCGGTAAGATTCGTTCCATTTTCCGTGACCATAATTTAGTGACTAAATTTCCACATTTTTAAGTCCTCTGCTACCCATTAGGTATTTATTTTTAATGGAGAAAAGTTTTTATGGTTTGATAAGTCTCCTTCGATGAGCGGTAAGGCGAATCCCTATCTACTCAGCCAGTCGCAGTCCGCAGCTCGACCTCTCTCCAACTACGCTGCGACACTGGTCCTCCGCCTTCCGTCTCCTGTCTGTCTCAGCCACCTTAGCCCATCTAGCTCGGGGGCATGCCACGCTACGTCTGCCAAGATCTTCAAAAAGCTAGTATAATTAAAGTCCACATCAACAAAATTGATCTATCAAAATAAGAGGAGTTCTTAATTGTTTGAAACGCCAATACATCAAGGTAGGTACCTACAACAATCTGTCAAATTTCTTTAATAGATTTTCAACTTTATCGCTGAAATATTAGGTTCAAGGTTGGTTGAGAAAATTTGACTGTTTGGGGTAGCTTGATGTGCTGGCGTCTGTACTTTCTTAATTATGACGCGAGTGCAAAAGTTGAGGAAATAGGAAAACATGTTATTTCATTACAACTGCTTGAAAATAACATGTTGTTTAATATCAATAACAACATAAAACTCGGGTAATGACATGGAAAATTCTGTTTACTTGCGTCAAAAGTTTGGTATTTGTATGCAATGAAACCATTTGCTTAAACAGTCCATCATAACAGGCTGCTGAAAGATTGTTTTGGAGAATAAAAAAAAAAAGAATGAGGCCCTATATTGGTTTAAGTTTTCTGCATAAGTATTATAAATGTGTTGTTGTTGCTCTCTTTATATTATTCTCTATCAACTAAACCCTATCATCTATGATTCGGCAGTCACTGGCAATTTTTTTTTCTTTATTTGTTTAGGGTACATTTATTCAGTCCCCCCACAGAAACGCCTGATTGACAGTCGGTGGTCTCAATCTTAGGTATTAAATATCCTGCCATATAAAGTCCATTTAGCAGAATTATTAGTACCTACTTACCTAGATGTCTGAAGTAACATGTTTTTATTGGGACAACGTGTTTAAGCAAGAGAGGACGAAAATGTAAATTGATTGACTTTGAATAAGAATCAAAACAATATGAAAGGAAGACGAAAAGAGAAAAATTGTTTTTCCGCCAAAAAAGACGCAAAAATTACAAAGCGCCAGTTTTTCTTGATTTCGGCAATAACTATGAAGTGCTGGTGAAGACGAAAGAAAACAGAGACAACAAGGTAAACGTCATCTTGGTTTATCAGGCTGTTGCTCATAAAAAGTGAAACATAACGTACAGATACAGTCAGCGACAAAATACGATGAGCATTTAAAGAAGAAATAATAATACTTATTTATCACTTACATGAAACACGCACGGTACACAGAAATAATAAAAAATGTAGGTTTGCTAAAAACTAAGTGTGCAAGATGATGAGTGTGCGTGTGATGTGATGTGTGTGATTTCATCACACACACACACACCGTGTGTGATTTAAAAGTTCAAAAAGTCGTCAACACCTTAAAACAACAAGTCACTGAAAGGCTTTGATCATTTTTCTTTTTTGTCATTTTGATTATTTGTCAGTTTTTTTTTTCTATAAAAATCAACTTTAGTCGAAAAAAAGCTGTTCAGTGACTATTCATGTTTTAGGTGTTCACGAATTTTGTTGCTTTGTACTTGCACATCGAATATTGTCGCTGAATGTACCTAACAAGACAACCTTTACTATGGGACCAAAACAGAAATCGCGAAAAAAGAACTGCTGTACTGTGTAATTTTGTCCAGTTATCCGAACATAAATGCGATTTCAGTGTCAGTCCCAATGTCCCATAGTATTGTTCATATCGATGAGTACAATGACCCCTTTTTAGGTACTTATTGTAGGTAATTATTCTGTTACACATTGTATAAGTAGATGGAACTTGAGTGTTACAACATAAACTAGTTGTTGCAGCCAATGATGTAATCAAGCTATCATGTTTTGGTTACCCAACTGCATCAAGAAAGGGCAGTAGATAAGCCGATCTTATGTAGATAGGTGCGTGACAAAACTGCTTCACAGTCAATTCCACTCAGGTGCTTTGAAATGTCTTGCATTTGATAAAGTTTACACAAGGGCTAGTCCCTTGTGTACTGTAAACTACCAAACAACATATTGAACAAGAAATTCTGGTAAAGCTGCGCTAAATTATAAAACGAGAGGGAACCGAAAAGTCCAGAAAACGACCCCTATCCTACCCGACCCTTTTGGCACATTATTGTATTACATAATTATTATGTTCTCTCTTTGTAAGGTATTTTTTACTTGTGCCAATAAATGCAATTTTCTTGTCCCGTGTTCTTTTTATAGTGCCAATAAATTTTCTTTCTTTCTGTAATCTATATCTATACTCATAAGTATAATAAAGCTGAAGAGTTGGTTTGTTTGAACGCGCTAATCTCTAGAACTACCAGTCGGATTTAGAAAATACTTTTGTATTTGATTGCCACATTAATGAGGAAGGCTATACGGCCTATACGGGAACGGGTAATTCCTACGGGAACGGGAAAAACGGGATATGCGCGTACGAAGTCGCAGGGCAAAAGCTTGTGACAGAATAAACGACGGATTTAAGGTAAGAAACCGTGATATGGCTAGAGGGTGTCTCGGTAGATCCTGATACGACGGCTAATAGAGATGGAACTATTGAGGTTCATTTGGGAGAGAGAATGATATTGGTGAGATGACTCTAGCTAGAGCAGGGGTAGCCGACTTGACTAGACCCAAGATCTACTTTTACTAACGAAACCCTGTGCGATCTACCAATTGCATACTTCTAAAATTCTTAATTTTAAACAGTATAGTTTATTAGTATGCAAGTATGTAGTATTTTTTATTTTAATAACCCAACCTATTTATATAGTTGCACAGTCCGTTATACGTATTTATATTTTTTGCCTTGCCGCGATCGACTTGACCAATAACCGTGATCGACTGGTCGATCGCGATCGACCGGTAGGCCATCCCTGAGCTAGAGCATGACTTACTAGTCATGCTCTAGCTATCTAGTTCTTGAGATAAATCTAGGGTAGGCTACTGCCTACCCTAGATTTATGTCAAGAACTCTGCCTGTATCGTACGCAAAAGAGGCGCTTTACAACACCCATAGTCCAATTTTAATCTACAAGATCATCTACACGTTAGCACCATTATCTTATTAAATACTTATCACAATATCCGACCTACCCTCGAACACATTGACGTAACTAATACACAGTATGTCAATAGCATCGGACGATAATTCCGAATGTCTGAAATCGCAAAAATACTTGGCAACAGCGCGGTGAAGATAAACGTTAATGTTTTTGAACGGGTGTCTGATAAGATGTAAGAAGCGGCGATAAAATTCGTGGGTGTTAGGTTAAATATAATTTTGTTTTTAATATCAAGAAGCTTGTACAACGTGGAGAATGAATTAAAGATGCTCTGGCTAAGTGACACACCCATTTCTACGAAAGCCAATAGTTAGGAGGTAGAGGTAGACACACCCTTCAGATTGGGACAGAATAAAGACCAGCAGCCCTACTATAACTTTATTTTTTCTCGCCACTCGCCACTATGACGTGCTAATGCCATCCAATTCCGATGATGTAAACGGGATAGTGCTATTCGCTATGTACCGGGTAAAACGGGATGGACAGAAATGATGGGGTGAATAAAAACGAAACTGATTGGAATTTTCACATTATTTAAATATTGTTTGCAGCAATGAAGAACTCCATTTTTTTACAATTATTTTATATTTAAATGGACGCTTTGTGAGAAACAATTAATATTGTATTTATGTGAAAATCCCAATCAGTTTCGTTTTTATTCACCCCTGCATTTCTATCCACCCCATTTTACGGTATAGCTCCGTCTCCATCTTAGAGCCTCGTGGGGCTTCAGAAGACCAAATACTAATTTTTAAGCAACGGTCGCATTTACATCTCGGTCGCTATCTGTCAAAAAAGCTTCGATTTCAAAATAAGTAGAATTGGCACTGTGAGTGCCAAATTCGGTTTAATGAAATTTATTTCTCATAAGAACATACATACAGTCCGCTTATAATGAGATACAAAGTATTAAGTATGATAATACAGTGCTATACAATTTCCTTCCTTAAAAAATAGTAAGTAGCATAACCTACTATTTTTGGCTGCGTATCAAATTTTGGTTTTAGCGGAGGAATTAACTCGCGCTTGCCGCAAGGGTCGCTGTGTAGTCGCTGGAATCTCCGGCTGCTCTTGACCACCTTCGTCGGCGTTCACTAGTTTCGGAGGGACCAATTTCGGTGTACCCTCAAAAGCTAATGTTAACAAGATCAACGATTGGTCTTGCTTAACTATTATAGCAGTTTGCTCAACTATTTTGCCCTCGAGAGCACTGATTTATGTCGCGAGACCAGCCACTAGTTTTTTTTTAGCTCGTGCATTACACCTTCAAGGGCCTTTTGGGCCATTATTATATTTTTTTAATATATAAATACTGAGAGCTGTACTACACTGCGCGAAGTACCCACACACGCTATTATATATTATTGTTCCTCTGGAATGGATCATGGTGGTGCGTGGGAATTAAACTAGCTTCCTATTCTTATGAAACCTAGAGATTCAGCAATACTCCCATTTTGTTAAACGAGTTCTGTTGTAGCGGCATCAATGCCGCCTCATGAAAAACTAAGAAAAACTGTACGGCAACAAAAAGAACCGCAACGCCATCTATCCTGTCAGCGATGAATTAACAACGAAATCCTGCATCGCGCAAGCAAAGGTCTCCGTGCGATTTGAACATATACACCAGTTCGAATATCAACTATTGAGTATCCGGGCAGTTACCCAACAGACACAATAACCGTCTGGTCGGAGGATCCTCCCATTTCAGTGGAGGTATGCGGGACTTTACTCTGTGCACCTCTATACTGTTGTCAACTGACTTTTGGCCATCCGTCTTTATGGTGGCCTGTGGAGTATAGGAATCTAAAGTTTGGTTTGTTTAAGTCGTCTACACTCTACAGTCCTATTATCTTCTTTATTACTCGCACCTAGGCAGATCTAACTGTTGCCCTTCCCTTTCCTTGTAGTATTCCGCCCCGTGTTGTCCTCTAAAATGCTGATAAGTAGAGCGATTGTGCCGAATCAACTGACCAAACATTGTTCCTTATTTTTAGCCGAGTTATTACTAAATCTGTTGTAAGTACAGCATATAAACACACTCTACACTCGAGTTTATAATACAGGCGTAGAACAAATATACACATCATCTTGTTATTACACGAGTTAATTCTGCACGCGACCGTACCTACTGGATATCACAGGCAGCTTAGCATTTAGTGTCGGTCGAATGCATAGCAACAGTGTCGTGACATGTTTTTAAAACGGTCATGCCACATCGCAGTGTCTTTTGTCTTTGTTCGCAACTTCTGTATCTTTAGCTAGGTATCTAGTTAACTTTTAATATTTTATTTTATTTATTTGGGACCACAAACAGTATCACATTATATCAGCACAAATAATATAAATAAAGATGTTATATAAATATGAAACTCACACCGTTATCCACAGCATATACAATTCATAAAACTATGATTAATTTTAAAATCATCTATGAAACAACCTATTTCATTTTATCGAGTTGAGGGCAGCAGTTCCTATTTGAGGTGTGTTTGGCAGACCAAACACACAAATTCCCAAATAGGAACTGCTTTCCTACTATGACGAGCTAATACCATCAAATTCCGATGATGTAAAAGGGATAGCGCTATTCGCTATGTATAGCTCCGTCTCCCTCTTGGAGCAATAAAAAAATATCAAAATCAAAAGTAATTTATTAAATTAGGCAGAGTGCCAGCACTTTTTGAACGTCAAAGTTCTACATAAAGACAGTCCCCCAAAACGCCCGCCCGTCACCACTTCCCAGTTTTTTAGCTGGGAAGAAGAAGTGGCGCAACAAACTCCCCAGCAACACATCTGTCTGTTAAGTTATAAAAACTTGAATTTATACAGCAGTATGCAAAGTTTACAAAACATGACACAGAAAATTATATGTCTTATATGTACCTACCTAAATCAAATTTTATTAAATTAATTGACACTTGTTAGCTAGCACACTCCATTATGCCACCAAAAACAAGCATTAACAAGTAAATCAAACTAGTTAAGCGGAATTATGATCGTTTTAAGACTTCATAGTAGGGCCCCTGAGATTTTTCAGTAGGTACCAGGTGCCACTATCTTACTTGCTGACTTGACTATCATAGTTTCGGCTTATATCATAGGTAGGTATTTACTTGATATATGATAATAGTAATACCAACAATCAAACCTGTCGAGATACAGAGAAAAATACCTAAAGCGCACTTCTTCGATAACTGCTTTAAATACGAGGGACTTAAATCTTAAATTTTCACGACTATTTCTAAAACAGAACGAAATCCACAGCTTTTTTTTTGGACGTGACCACTCGCAGTTCAGCACACTGAGGCTGGTTACTGCTTAACCGGACTATCCTGTGGTGGCCGCAAATGAATTTAAGGCCCCCAGCCAGGGCGAGAAACCACAACGGTCATTAGCGGAATTTAAATCAATCCAACTTCATTTCTCTTGGCAATACGGTTAACTTGACACACATCTCTATTTTTCTCTAATTATTAGGTAGAACCGCAAGAAAAGCATTTCATCGGCTAGATAAGTCTAACGGCCGGTCTCAATAACGTATCTACCTTTAACCAACTGTCAAATTAGCTACCAACAGTAGCTGAAATGTCATCTTTGCCTTTGTAACATGACGTTTCAGCTACTGTTGGTAGCTAATTTGACAGTTGGTTAAATAGATTACTTACGTTATTGAAATCGGCCATAAATGATCCAAGAGCAGGCAATATTCTAGGTACCTACTCTTATAAATTATTCCTTGTGCATAGTCACAAGTCCCCACAGGTTTTAAGAAGTTAAAAGATCTTATTCTGTTGAGGGGTGCTTACCAAATACACTCTTACAACTTGCAGCCATGATTGGTTTTATCTTTGCTCTAAAAACTTATTTTTTTCTCATTACAGTCAGAAAACTGGCAACAGAACAGATTGCTCCACTAGTCAGAAAAATGGAAGACGAACACCGCATCGATGATGGCATTAGACAACTTCTTTTCGACAATGGCGTGAGTATCAACCTACCCCACAAAATATCTGTCACTGACTTAACTGCCGCATATCAAAAAGCTGTAGCCTCGTAGTCCGGAGTGTAGCCCCGAAAAAGCGAATCCTGGGGCGCAGTAGACCACGAAGAAGATCGCGGGACGAGGCCTGGATGTCTTTAAGAAGGCAATAAGTAGCGAAGAGATAGGTATGAGATGACTGAACAGAAGATGAACAACCGATTGAAGTAAAGCCTTTGTTTAGCTGTGGAATCATCATTGTCATCATTTCAACTTAAAATAATTCGATTCTTCTATGGATACAGTTGATCAGGTACTTGATGTGTTAGTACGGGACTGAAACAAACATATAAGTGTTAAAACATTAATTACTTAAATAAATATATATTATTGCATGCCACATCGATACAGACAACGATTTGGAGAGGGCTTATGGTGGTCCAGAAGTACGATTCTGTAAACATGTCGAAGTGAAGGCTTGGGTGAAGTGATCACGAAGTGAGCTGTCATTCCATACCTTTGAAGTTTATGAAACAAAAACGCTTAATGCAATTCCCCAAACAATGATGATATTGTGTACTACGAAGTGGCAATAAACTCACTGATGTCCTTTAAAGTTATCAGTTTGACTTTCAAATGAACGTCGTGGACTGTTTAGGGATTTTTATCATGTTTGTTTGAGCCTGTTTTATCTTATACGAATTAAAACAGGTGGGTTTCCACAAAATCATGAAATGTAATTATGTAGTAGGTAGCAAGAGAGGATAGGTTTTAGTCAGTAAGAGTCTGACACTTCCTTCGGCTCCGCCCAGAGCGGAAGGAGTCATTTGATGATTTCCCATATTCCCAATCTCCTTCAAATGATTCTTTCTTTTTTTAATTAAATTAAAAAAAGAAAGAGTACCTATCATCGTCTAAACTCCTGAATTTGCTGCGGCCTAGCTGCTAGAGTGTATAGCAACTAAACCAACAAAATACCCACCCGGTTCCTCACCTACCCTCTATTGACCTGCCGCATTGTCGGTTCCTTGTGTTTGGGATCCACTGTGTGATAATCTTTGTGTAACCCATTGCTCCTCCGTCATACGGCAAACGTAACCAGCCCAGTTCCAGTTTACCTCGTAGATGTAAGGCCAACGTCCACTGTTTGCGTTTTGGAACCAACGACCGTCTTGGACCGAAGCATTAAGTTTCTAATACGTTCCGTTGACGCCCAGTATACGTCCCCATTCTACTCATAAAACGAAATCCTATCTTTCTTTACGCCATGCTTAACTTGACTTCCACAGCTAATGGGCATCGAGACCCCCACTGAGTACAGCGGCTCCGGCTGCGGGTTCCTCACGATGATGCTGGTGGTCGAGGAGCTTTCCCGGGTGGACCCTGCCGTGGCCGCGTATGTGGACATCCACAACACCCTCGTCAACTCTCTGTTCATGAAGCTGGGCACTGAGGAACAGAAGCAGAAGTACTTGACCAAGCTCTGCACTGAATACGTAAGTGGACTACTATACATAATAAAGAGTAGGTACTACTATTCTTTCTTATCTTCTGGTATCTGGAAATCTTGAGCTTAGGTAAATGTTCACAAGATTAAATTCTTTGTTTTTACCCCAACCTTCCCATAGTAACAGCCGGTCCATTCTGTGAACATGTCGAAGTGAATGCTTGGGTGAAGTGATCACGGAGTAAGCTGTCATTCCATCTTGATTATATGGATTCAGCTCACCCAAGCCTTCACTTCGATATGTTTACAGAATCGACCGGCAGTTAGAGCTGCAATGATTAAGACAATGGCGAAGTGAAGCAGATCCTTCCGTTAAATCTAGCTTGTTCAAAATAAAGAATGTGGACTGGCGGATAGATTCTTATTTCTTCTTTGAATCAAAGGAGAGTATAAATATAATCAGTTTCTTGGATTAAAGCTGATTATTAGAGTACCTACCTAGGTACTATGTAAATACAATAAATCGTCTAGTGAAACCCTCTTTTTACCGAAAATCGTCGACATGGACCTGAGAATCGTCAGCCTATATTAGTCCACTGCTTAACATGTTAAAATCAATCATACTCCATTTTTCACTTATCTCTCCATTTCTCCAATCATCTTTTTCGCTCCTCGACTTCATTCATCCAGTCGCTATTAGCCATGCTGCATAAACGAATTGTAATATCTTGCTATGATGATCTAATCAAACTCTTTCTGTTTTCCAGGCCGGTAGCTTCTGCCTCACGGAGCCTAGCTCAGGATCCGACGCCTTCGCCCTAAAGACTGTAGCCAAGAAGGATGGCGACCACTACGTCATCAGCGGCTCCAAGATGTGGATCTCCAACTCTGACGTCGCGGGAGTGTTCCTCGTTATGGCTAACGCTGACCCGTCCAAGGTAAGATAATCAATTATTTGAATTATACGTAGGTAACTCCAAAACATTTTACCAGTAGAAGAATAAATTGTACCTATAGCTCTTTGTAAAGGAGCTCCTTTGGAGAGAACCACTGACTTGCCACCTGGCGAAATCGAAAAAAGGATAGAGCCACTATACCTACCGCATCCGCGCTTCATGATCATCCGCATCCTTTCATGCACAAGTCAGCGCATTTCAAAGCCTTTATAGTATTTGGCGAACAACGCCCAATTTATGTGATGGTAATCAATCAGTTCGAGTTATAGACCATCAGTCGTCTGCCATTCAATAACATAAAAACCGTTCAAATGCGTGTCGGGCCACGCACAGTAGGCATAGGGTTCTGGTGCCCTACTATGACGTGCTAATACCATCCAATTCCGACGATGTAAGAGGGATAGTGCTATAGCGTTTTAGGACTTCATAGAAGTTGCCCCCAAAACCATAAAGATGTCACTTTCCAATGCCAGGAAATATGTATCACTTTTTCTTTATTGCGAACCCGAAAGCTATAAGTACACAATTGCAAATTTTTCGTTGCTCTTGGATTTTATGATCCTGTCAAAAATAATTTGTTCTTTACTGCATTAACTTTTGTAATACTGAGACACTAAACGTGTAACGTTCCAGGGCTACAAAGGCATCACGTGCTTCATCGTGGAGCGCGACACACCCGGCCTGTCCGTGGCCAAGCCCGAGAACAAGCTCGGCATCCGCGCCTCCGGCACCTGCATGGTGCACTTCGACAACGTCAGGGTGCACGAGAGCAGCATCCTTGGAGAGTATGGCAAAGGGTAGGTGGTATTGGAAGATCTCTTTTATTTTTCTTAAGACTTACAATTATTCTGATGCGAGTTCCTTAGTTGCGAATGGTTCTGGTACCCTCAAAAGCTCTGTTTTCGATTCGTAAGGACTGCGTCTTGCTAAAGTGCACGTGGAAAATGTTGTTATTTTATTTTAATCGATATCTATTTTTGTTAATGTTCGTAACAGACTACCTAACGAAATTTAGTTCTATTTTGAAGTGATAACTTCTTATGGGAGACTCCTCCGTGCCTCGGAAAGCACGTTAAGCCGTTGGTCCCGGCTGTCATTTGTGGATCTTTGGCAGTCGTTACGGATTGTCAGAAGTCAGATAATCTGACACCTTTCTTGCCAAGGACTACTGTGTTACCCAGTAAATGGGTTGTGGAGGTCTGGTAGGCAGCCGCTCCACGTAAAATACTAGTATTAAGCTGAATCCGGTTTGACTGGAAGCCGACCCCAATATAGTTGGGAAAAGGCTAGGCAGATGATGAACTTCTTATGGGAGGGTAAACCGCTTCGTAACGTAACGCATTACGGCGCCAGTCTGTCTGGCTTTCCTTTCTCTCATGCATACGGCAGCGGTAGGCAGGCTCTTCCTCTATCACACTAATCCACAGCGCTAGTCGTATTTCGCACAGACGCTTCCCATATTAAATAGTTCAACTTAGATTAGTTTATCACTTCCGTCGGGCGTCCCGAGACGCACACGTTTTTTTTTTTTATTCATACCTGCCATAGAGTAGGAAGCAACTACTATGAGACTTTCCCGCCCAAAGATGGGGAGCAGCGACTTCCACCCGCTACTCGGATCAAACAAACATTAGGTACTATACGAGTATGAGAAATGAAAACTTCTTTCCTATCTTTATAATTTTCTTTTTTTTTGTTTTTTCGTAAGTCACGACACCATTTTGTGTGCATGCAAAGTTTACCTGGAAGTGATTATTACACTCTAGTCTTATTTTTTGCTCCTGTTTCATTTGCTAATACCAGTGTAAACAATTTTTGGTGAGCCAAATCATCATCTGCCTAGCCTTTTCCCAACTATATTGGGGTCGGCTCCCAGTCAAACCGGATTCAGCTGAACCGTGGAGCGGCTGTTGGTGAACCAAATAAATACCTAAATTAAAATAAATCTTCCCAGTTACAAATACGCAGCGGGTTTCCTGAACGAGGGCCGCATCGGCATCGCGTCTCAGATGATCGGTCTGTGTCAGGGATGCATGGACGCCACCATTCCTTACACGCTCGAGAGGAAACAGTTCGGCAAGAGTATCTACTCTTTCCAGGTGAGAATATAAGACTAAGCATCTATTTTACCGAAAGCAGGTGGTAAGGCGTAGCGATTATATTCAAGGAGTAACAAAATGTGAAACTACCCTCTAACCACTTAACTGTAATGATCGAAATGGTCTTGGTTTCCGTACTTCATGATTTGGCGAGAATCAGCGTCGTGCTGTGTGGTTTACTCATGACACAGCATTATGCTGAGTGGGATGCCATGTTGCCACAAGCACGATGTGCATCTCTAAATTAGTCTTAATCCAGAGCGAAAAAAGCTTACCTATATAATACATCTTTGCTAGCTCCATCTCGTTTCTCCTACTTCCACTGATGACTTGCTCTACCGCCACCCAATAGATCGATAAAATAGGTGGCTCCCGTCTGCCAGGTTCATTATCTAAGAAAAATTACAAAATCCAGGACCTGCCTTTCCATCACGGTTCCCAGTCCAAGAATTAAGCTAAAATTTTCCATCTCCTAGGGTATCAGCTACCAGATCGCCCACCTGCAGACCCAGCTGGAAGCTGCCCGTCTGCTCACCTACAATGCGGCCCGGCTCAAGGAGAATGGCCTAGACTTCGTCAAGGAAGCTGCCATGGCTAAATATTATGCTTCAGGTACCCACCTCATATTATTTTACAATTTAGAATATACACATGCGGTCATAAAACATAAGAGTAGGAGAGAAATGTAGCGAGTTTCGTGACGTCTCGCTCTTACGTTTTATGATCTTGTCTGTGAACGATTCATAGCTTTCGATAAAGATTCACGCGCTTTCATTCGACCAATCAGAAAGGAGATAGCTGATGACCTGACTGATTTAAAATTCTTTTTCCAAATATGTAGGTACCTCAAGGGTCGCTACCGAATATTTTAATTTTATTAGGAAGACTTTTGACATATACACTGTTAGAACTTCACTGACGCTATTGTTTAAATAAATAAATAACCTTAACCACATAATAAAGAAAGAAAAGACTTTATTTCTATGTCACATATATCGCATAATGCCGATTCTCTACCCTACCATACTAAAAACAAGTCTCATTTTCCAGAAATCGCCCAGAAGCTGACCTCAAAATGCATCGACTTCATGGGAGGAGTCGGTTTCACCAAAGATTTCCCCCAAGAGAAGTTCTTCCGTGATGCTAAGATTGGAACCATCTACGAAGGAACCAGTAACATGCAACTGCAAACCATTGCTAAACTCATTGAGAAACAATACACCCAATAGAGATTTATAATAAAGAAATTATTTTATTTAAGAATCAAAAATGAAGATTGTACATATCAACATTGATGAATGTTCGAATTACTTTGATATTATGAAAGTACTGGTTACTTATTTTTAAAATAAGTGCTTTATAGTGCATTTACTAAATGTAAATAAGGTTTTTTTATTTTACCATAGAGCACTTTTGAGAGATTTTTGTTTAGTTAAAAGTACATAAAATACAAGGTATGTATAATAATAATTTACCTATTTCTAATAAGAACAATGTCTTCCCCTTAGTGTGAAAATGTAATTCTAGTATATTTTATACAATTGTATTGCAAATAAAAGACTTTATAAACTATAAGTTTAACATTTATTTACAGAAATCTAACTCTATTTAAATAATTTTTGTCTAATTGATCAATCTGGTTGCTATATTTTAATTACATCAAGGTTTTGGATCATATGGCATCTTGAACCCAACCATTCTTGCGGTCTCCTCAGTGCTTCGTTCCCCCTTTCCCTTATAGTCCGCATTGATCTCCTTGTATCGTCTCGTGTTGACAAGGTAATCACAGTACGTTTTCGCCTTGAAGTGCATCTCATCGATAGCCTTGCAAAGCTGTTGATCCGTAGTCTGATGTTTTCTATACTGGCTGAATATGTACTGGACCATTTGATTATCTGCTAGCTTCTTAGACGAGCTTGATTTGCGTATCTCTGATAGCAAAAGTCGTAGTGTCATTAGCGGAGGCTTTGAAGAAATGGATGCCATTTTATACCTTCAAAACAAATCAGATTTTCAAGTTTTGTAGAGCGTTTCTAGTGATGAATTCTTCAATATTCTTGTATGTTGGCTGTTCGCCTTTTGTCCAAAAGTCAGAGTCAAGTTTGTCTAGATTTTCTTTAGGGAATGTGTGAATAGAAGTATCATTGAAGCAATCATTGAATTTAAAGTTATTAATCAATGGCTGTTCAGTGGTATGTGGTAGTATTTTAGCAATGAATGGAACAGTATCTGAAAGGAATCTTTTGGGCTGGCTGTCAGCGAGGTTGTTGAAACTGTTACAAATAAGTATACAGTTGTGTAAATTAGGGCCCCAGTTGCTCCAAAGAAAACTGTTGGTCAGCTGTTTAGAACAGTGGGGGAAATAAACTATAGTGGGTTCTCTATCTGATATTGCATAACAGCCTTCGTTATTTTCATATAAAACTTGAAGCAGTAACTTTTTAAGGAGTTCACATTCAGCGTTATAAAAAACAGGATCGTATACCAACACTTTTTCGGGGTTAAAATGCTTGTTTAGGCATAACAAGAGGGCTAACTGGTACCTAGCAATATTGCACTCAGCTACATGACCAAGTCCAAGACAAAAGATTTCTACGACTTTTCTCTGTTGTAAAATGCTACTCACAGATTTTATAAGGTTTTCCGAGTAATTTGAAGGTCTTAATTCTTCGAAACAATCCTGGATCCGCCTGGAAAATATTAAATCACCAATGAATAACCTCAAAATTTACTAATATTATTACGCACTGAACAAACACTGAACGTACTTAATCGATTTGCCAATGTCTACAAATTTGTCTTTTTCTATTTCAACATCTAAATATTTCAATTTCGTGTGGTATTTTGTCGATCGTTTATTTCGTTTTATTTTCACTTGCTGAAAACCATCACTGTCGACTGCAGGTTTTGACATTTTGTCATGCAATGTTACCACTTGCCAACACTTGCTGTCCTTGCCATTGTTTGCCAATCAATAAATCGATGATTGAACGTCATAGCAGTCGTTTATTTGCTGTGAGTGTCAACTAATCTAAACTCGACGTAAAACGTGAAGGAGAATCTGCATAAAATGTGGTCTTTTCTTCTTTATTAAAAAAACTAGCATTTAGTAGGTACTCCAGAAACTTCGCCCCGGGAATATTATTAGTTTAGATTATATTAACTAGTTGCCGTCTGCGAGATTGTCGAAAATTATCCCAAGGGAACATATTCCCGGGATAAAAAGAAAAAGATATCCTATGTGTTATTCCCGACTATAATCTACCACTATGCCAAATTTCATCAAAATCCATTCAGTAGTTTTTGCGTGAAAGAGTAAAAAACATCCATCCATCCATACTTACAAACTTTCGCGTTTATAATATTAGTAGGATATTGCGATATCTTCCAAAATATTTGTAGAAAGGGCACACATATTCTATTTGAAATTTCCGTTCTATCAAACACATTTATTTAGATATAGGTAGGTACCTACTTATAAAAATATCAAATGGGATAAGCTTCAAAAATTTCATTATTTTACATTAATCTAAAATTTTAGTAGTAAAAGCATCATTATTGTAAGTTATCCGTCGGAGATAGGCATAGGCTATCGCGGAGTTTTTATAGATTCTACTATACTCTTCCAAATTACTGGAGATAGAAATGTTTTTAGAAAAAACCAAGTTTGATGTAGTTTGCCTAACAGAACATTGGTTAAAAGACCACCAAGTAAGTTCCATTAATTATGAAAATTATTGTGTAGGTAGTCATTTTAGCCGACAACGCATGATACATGGTGGGTCATTAATTTTAATTAAAACTTCGATTAAATCAAAAGAAAGAAGGGATATTGTGAAACTGTCGGTTGAGCACACCATTGAATTGTCCTGTGTTGAGCTTGATAAGCATGTTGTGGTATGCGTCTATAGACCTCCGAGTTACCAGAATCTACCTGTGTTTGATACTGTAATGGAAGAGGTGTTAAAAAAAGTAAGTACTAGTAGTAAGTCAATAATTATTTGTGGCGACTTTAATATTAACTTATTAGAAACAAACTCGAATACTATCAGGTTGTTGAGTCTTTTTAATTCATTTAATTTGTCAAATGTTTTTATTGAACCGACCCGTGTGACAGCTTCTACTTCAACTTGTATAGACAATATATTTTGTAATTGTGATTACTTACATAAAGAAATTGTAAATAAGTTACCATCTGATCACAGCGGTCAAACAATAACGTTTTGCACTTACATTCCTTTACAAAAAATTCTAATAAAATTTAGACCGATTACAGATAAAAATTTGGAGAAACTTAACTATACTTTGGCTAGTAAACTAGGTGCTCATAGTTTTATTAACATAGACGACCCTAATGAGTTCTATGCCGAGTTTTTTTCTATATTAAACACGCAATTTAATGACACTTTTCCTTTAAGGTCTAAAAGTATTTACACTAAGTTCTTATTTAGCGATTGGGCAACTCCAGGCATTCGTATAAGCAGGGAAAAGCTATATGAACTGTATGGCTTAAAGCAGCATATGAATAATATAAGTTTTCATAAGTATGTTGCAAAATATTCAAAAACATATAAAAGTGTATGCAAAACAGCAAAAGCTCTGCATATTAGCAATAAAATAAAATCAGCAGACGACAAAATAAAAACTACTTGGAAAATAATAAATAACGAAACAGGTAGGAAGAAACAGCGTGAAACTAAATTTAATTTAAATACTGTACATGGCCAAATAAACTCGGACGCAGAGGTAGCTCAGGAATTTGATAACTTCTTTGCCAATATTCCTCTTAAAACTACAGAAGCTCTCAACTCGTCATCCACGCTCGCTGCTGACTTACTTAGAAAGAATGTAAAGGTATGCCCATCGGAGTTTAAGTTTCAACATACAAACCCCCAGGCCATTATAAAAGCTTTTAAAGATCTTAAAATTAAATCAACAGAAGATCTTTGGGGAATATCTGTAAAAGTTTGTAGATCTATCATTGAAACTATTGCCCCCTACTTAGCTGTCATATTTAACACTAGTGTAGACAAGGGAGTATTTCCGGATCTCATGAAACACAGTAAAGTCGTTCCATTGTTCAAATCGGGTGATTCTCAAGAACCCAACAATTATCGGCCGGTGTCAATTCTGCCAGTTCTCAGTAAAGTGTTTGAAAAGTTAATGCTTAGTCAGATGTTACGTCACTTTAATAAAAATTCCATCTTTCATGAACACCAGTACGGTTTCACCAAAGGGCGTTGTACAACTGACGCCGGTGTCACCCTAATAAAGAACATTTTTAACGCCTGGGAAGAGTCGCAAGATGCCATTGGAATATTCTGCGACCTCTCGAAAGCGTTCGACTGCGTTAACCATGAGACGCTTTTGTTGAAACTTGAGCACTATGGGATTAGGAATAGAGCCCTTGGTTTACTTAGTTCATACTTGATGGGCAGACAGGTTAAAGTTCAGATAAACGGTGTAAACTCAATAGGGTCGGAAACGACAATGGGCGTTCCTCAGGGTTCAATATTGGGTCCATTCCTTTTTTTAGTTTACATAAATGATTTGCCCCAATTACTTAAAAATCAACCAAAGATGGTGTTATTTGCGGATGACACATCATTAATATTTAAAATAGACCGACGTTCACAAAATCTTGACGACGTCAATAGCTCTATTCATCAGGTCCAAAATTGGTTTACGGCAAACAACTTGGTTTTAAATAAAAAAAAAACTAAATGTATTAGATTTTCTTTACCAAATGTTAAAAGTAGCGAATGTGACATCATATTGAATGGAGAAAAACTGGAGTTCATTAATCAGACGGTTTTCCTAGGTATCACATTGGACGAGAAATTACAATGGGGGCCTCATATAACATCTCTTGCGGGTCGTCTAAGCTCAGCCGCGTATGCTGTTAGAAAGATAAGACAGTTAACAGACGTAGAAACCGCACGTTTGGTCTACTTTAGTTACTTTCACAGCATTATGTCGTACGGTATTTTGCTGTGGGGTCGGGCTGCTGACATTGAATCCATATTTATTTTACAAAAGAGAGCTGTCAGAGCCGTTTATAATCTGCGTCGCCGTGATTCTCTTAGGGAACTTTTTAAAAAGATTAATATTATGACAGTCCCTTGCCAATTCATTTATGAAAATATTATGTATGTGCGGAAAAATCGACATCTTTTTAGTAAAATTAGTGATAGACATAATTTTAATACTAGAAATAAAGACAAATTAGATCAACCATTTTTTAGATTAGCTAAAGTCCACACTTCTTTCATGGGGTATTGTGTTAAATGTTACAACAAAATACCTTCTGACATATTAGAACTAAATGAAAGAAAATTTAAAACTCATGTTAAAAGTACACTTTGTGAACAAGCATATTACAAATTAGAAGATTACATTCAGGATAAGAATGCTTGGAAACATGCTGGTCCTGCTCCATAGGACAATCAAGGGTGAAGGTCAAACTGGTTGATTAATGTATTAACTTTATAGATATACTGTTTCTTTTTTTGTGTTTTTATTTTTCTGTTGACTCACACACTGTTGTTTAATTAATGGTTCCAATGTTTGTAAATATGTGAGTACAATTTACCTAAATTTCTTTAGGAAATTAATAAGTTTACCTCTGCTGGTGATACTTTGTTCTTTAAGTAGCATACTCTGGGTGCATCGTCCTCACATAATATTAAATTAATTTTTGTATACCAAATTTTGTAAAATCATTATTTGAAAAGAGTAACTATGGAGTTTCTTGTCCGTTCTTCTCCATAAGAATCTACCTTTCCGAATGGACAGTAGAGTCACTTTATTAATGTTACATTATTATTTTACTGAACTGTAAACGATGACGTTCAAAAGTGCCGTTTAATGGCCTAATTGAAATAAACGTTTTGACTTTTGACTTTTGAGATATTTTTTTAATATCGTAGTACATTGTTTTATTCTATCATCTATAGTTTTCGCAGCGCGTGCGATGATGATGAAAGACATTTTACGTCATTTTTTTTACACCTTGGGTTACATTATTCAAGTTTTAGTAGGGATCCTTAATTATTTATGGAAACAAACAAATCTTTCCTCTTTATAATATTAGTTTAGATAGTTTAGACAATAGGCCGAAAGAAAAATGGCGTCGAGACGGGCTTGGAAAGCGGTGGCGAGAATACCTGGAAGACTGGTTCGAGGTGGGCGCAAGAAAAGAGTGTCCGGAAAGATACAGGAGAGGCCATTACCCAGTAAAGGAACACCACAAGATAACAAAAAACAGTATCCTCTAAGTATCCCATCCCACATTCCATTTTCAATGGCAGCCATTACACACTCAATCTAGATCGCGATCCGACCAAGGTCACGGATTGCAGCAGATTGATTGATCTTGGTGCGACTGAAACGACACTAGACGTTCAATCCAGATCACATCAGCCCACTGTTCGCTACCGTCAGATGAACACGCGTTTATAACCACTAAATGGTTTTTGATAAGAGAAAAGCTTGTGTAGCAATCATTTTTGCTTTTGCTGTGAAGAAACGCGTTAAGAGGAAACGTTGGGTCAACCCATGGTTACTAAAGAGGAGCATCAACTTGTTAGATGAAATTCAAAGGACCTACCTACTGAGGAAGAGGAGGAATAATTATGCAAACTGCTACATGTAGGGTGCATGCTTTGATCATCATTCTGTTGGAAATGGTTAGGTACACCACACTTATTGTTATTATTATTAATTCGTGTTATTATTATTTATTTTTGTAATACAAGACATGGTTTAAAAGAGTGTAGGCACGTGGAGTTTTTTTCACGTTCTTCTCCTGCACGTTTTTGACTGACTGTTCTTGACTATTCAAAAGTGCCTGTAAATGGTTTTTGTAAATGCTTTGAATCTTGAATCTCTGCACTCTTGTAGCGGCATCAATGCAGCCACATGAAAACCTAAAGAAATGTATACGGCAACAAAAAGAACCGTAACGCCACCTATCCTGACAATGACGAACTACCAACGAAATCCTGCATCGCACAAGCAAAGTTCACCGTGCAATTTGAACATATTCAACAGTCCGAACATCATTGGGGCAGTTGCCCACCAGACACAACACCCGTCTGGTCGGAGGATCCTCCCTTTTCAATTGAGGTTTGCGGGATTTTACTCTCTATTCCGCATACCCTCTGTATTCTTATCCCATAATTCTGGCAAAGTTTCCAGAGTTAAGATAATCTTTTCTTTGGGAGGATTTTAGCATGTCACCGCTGTTGTCGTCCGACTCCATTGCGGCGCGAACTTAGTTATTATACTCTTTGGCGCGAACGCTGACTGACGTAAATTGTCAAAACTTCGTGACCCATGGATCGCGATCATGGATTTCAAAAAATCTAGATATTTGCGATCCCGTAAACATGTCGAGTTGAAGGCTTGGGTGTTGTTGTTGTTGTACCTGTCCAATATTTTTTGCATAATATCTATCTGACCGACTAATTCGATTTTTTTAGTCAAATAGGTACCCTAAACACTCTCGCATTTAACATTCTCTCAAGCTTTTCTGCTTACCATGCGGGCCAAATGGACCCTCTATTTGGCCCCTGACAGACATAGTCCTTTACTGGCTTGATAAGTCGATTGCCATGTGAACTAGTGTTCTATTCATCATGATGGGCCATAAACAGGTGATGGAGTAGGCCATACGCATCGATATATTTGAATTAAGTACCTTGCCCTAAAGTGGAACTGTATTGTATACACTTCCAGTCAGAAATTACCCGACCCGAATAACAAAATGAATCGAATGAGGGCGCGGTCTAAATTCGGCATTTAATTCACTGCTGGTACCGTTCCCACACAGACCACCATACGTCCTTGATCAGGTATTTGGGTTAGAAAAATTACCTACTGACAAAACGACATAGAGGACGGGCGGTCGCGGCGCATATCGAGTACCCATTGTATGTTTTGTATGGGAGGGACAATCAAAATCTATGAGCACAACATTCAAATCACGCACCCGTATTCGTTCCAACATACCGTAATACGAATAAGGCAACATTTGTGCACCAAACGATATTATTAACCGCGCAAGTTTGGCCAAAGGACGACGCTTCCCGGTCGCATGCACGGCGCGAAAATTTTATTTTGATTTTTCCGCGTTCCAATTGCGAATTTAGGTCTTTTCATTACTTTCTAATGTTTACATGAGACGCAACCGTAACGGCCTCCTTAGTTATTTATTCAAAAGAGTCTGCAATTAAATTCTCTTCGCTTCGTTACTTTTATATAACTTTATTATAATGTTTTGGTAGGTAGTTGGAATTTGTTTTTCTATGTTTTAGTTGTAACACATTCGCGGGCTGTGCCCATCGTGTTTTTATTAGTGTGTGCGGTGTTTACGGATGTTGTTAACTGAGTGATACATTGACTGTTGGATGTGGACTTAGAATGGAACGTTACGTAGTGAACCGGCGTTCTAAACGCAAAAGTGATGGATTTTTAACTAAATGGAGGAGAAAATACAGCATTTTGAGCAAGCGCTCTTGGATCACCAGCGGATATGACTTGAATGTGAGTAATTTATAAATATAATAAATTAATAATAATGATTGGTTTCAACTGCAACCTGATTATGATTATCTACCTATCGATGTTTATAAATTATTATAACTTAAGTTTGCAGTCATAACTTTACAGGGAATATAATTATAACAGCGCAAAATGACAGTTGTTTTGCAACTAGTTTTAAAAAAAATTTAATATGGGTTTGCTCTTGACTCTAGTCTAGGTCATAGATGACAGAGACAAAGCCGACGATGGAGCGAGCTTACCAGCAGAAGCCTGTTCGCTCTAATAAATTTTGAAGAGATTAGGGTTGTATGCGTTCGGAAACACAGACGCAGGCAGAGTGTTGTTTTGTAAACAATTTCATTTCATTGTCTGGGCTGTTTAGACAGACACACCTTTATAATCAAAAAAATACACGATATTTAAAATATTAAATTAGTACCTACTTCCCTACTAACCTATCCAAAATTAAATTGAAATATCAATATCCAGCGCATATTTTGACTGCGGATACTTTTATCGCTACGGAAATTAATTCATTGGAAACTAAACATATTTTATTACCGTGTTGCGAGGTTTTCATTTGAAAGCCTTGAACCAAGTAGAAATATTTTGGAATCCAAGTTATTTCGGTAATTGGTAGTTAAGGTATACTTCCCAATTGAATAACTTTGTTTTATGACTCAACTTATTGCAATCAACTTGGGTTAACACGAGTAGGGCCTAATTCTGAACTATTTTCTTTCTGCCTATGCTCGGTCAGTTATCTGAAGCTAGCATCTTTCTGAATGGGATAATAGTATATACCAGGGATGGCGAACCTTTTTTGTTGATCGTGCCATTTTTATAAAAAAAAAAAAATGTAGCCATGACGTGCCGCCAAAATATCTTGACTTGGTGATTCCATGGATAAAAAATAACACGAGACGCTATTAACTTAACTCCTTTATTGTAACTATAAATTCATCAAGGAATCTTAATGATATATACCTAATAATCAGCTTTGCGTTTCTTTGAATAAAATTTAAAGTTCAGTAAGTACTTATGATTTCTGTTTTTGCTAATCATTCAAGATGCTTAGTTATCTTGTATAGGCGTGCCCAAATTATTTTGCTGCGTGCCACGGCTGGCACGCGTACCGTAGGTTCGCCATCCCTGGTATATACTAAGTATCAATAGCGATCTTCATACCATTATCATGAACCCATTTCTAGCCCGAGCATGAAATGAGCAGACATTATTCGACGATTGGTCGCCATTTTATTATAATCCACAATTTCTCGGAATGACTTCGCGATATTATAGACTATCAAATTTTGATGCGTAAAATAGTATTCCACATGTTCAGTTGACAATTTATCGAGAGTTTACAATCTCTCAAGTTATTTTATAATCTTACGCAGTTTGCTATACCTACTTACACAACGATTTTTTCATAATATATCGAGGAATTATAATCTAATAAACATTAATAACAATTTTACGGTGTCAGCAATTTTCCGGTGACAAACCTAATTAATTGCGCCGTTTAATCAGCGACATAAGTGACATCGGCAGGTCATTAATTTTTCCATTTTTTTTCAAAGTTTGGAACTGTTACCGTTATCTCATCAGCTGTCTCTCTTATGATTATGACAGTTATAGGTAGGTACCTACGTAGATATTCGAAGACACATTTAAAGTACCTATACCATATCTATGTCTAAGTAGGTAGGTAGGTATTAAATATAATGAAGTTGCAGATCGAAAGATGACTAATATTCTCGTCGTCAGCTAACGTCCATAATTTAGCGAAACGAATCATCGACGATGCACAGCTAAAACTAACATTCTTTTACGATACCTTCTTCTAGTTACTAGCGTAACACAAAATTTTTACATTTCTTTACTTACAACTGTTCAAGTAAATCTACCTAAGTACCCAATCAATATAGGTATCAAATTGATTCAATGGCAGACACGCATAGTCTAAACCACTTTTTTTTTTTGGATAGTAAATCATCAAATGACGAAGGGAAGACGGAAGGGAGGTTCAGACTCTTTCTGACTAAAACCCTTCCGTGTGTCTCGAAATGCCCTTTGCGTTCCAGGGCCGCAGTGTGCTTGCTACCAAGTGTCAATTAATTTAATTTAATTTGATTTACAGTTTGAATATTTTATTTTCTGTGTCATGTATTGTAAAATACTTTGCATACCTACTACTGCATAAATTCAAGTTTTAAAACTTAACAGACAGATGTGTTCCTGGGGCGTTTTGGGGGACTGTCTTTGTGTAGAACTTTGACGTTCAAAAAGTGCTGGCACTCAGCCTAATTTCAATAATTGGCTTTTGATTTTGATTTTTTGATTTTGAGTAGCTCTTTCGAACAAATTCCGCAACCCTGACAGGCACTGGCCCTAGTGAGTTCCGTCAATTGTGCTGACTCAACATTGCTTTGAAGGCACGTGTGGAACATGACGCGCCATCGACCTTACCAAGCCCCCTTGGAATCACTACCAGTCTCCATCAATACTAATCATTCAATTGAGTTCGGCCGCTGTAACTCTTTCAAACAATTCCGCAACCCTGGCAGGAGTCTAAACCGCTGGACATATCGTTGGTAACCAATGAAATGTTGGGACCAATGGAAGGATTTATAAAAAATCATTTCCTAACCCCTTATGACTGTTTACTCTTCTAGTTATTTCATACAAAGTTGCAAGTCCTTATTCTTGGAAATTAATTAACCGATTTTAACGTAATTTGATGTGGTATTACGCAAGATACCTAGGTCTACAAGTTGGTAGAGAACTCTTTTAAAAAATAGTTTCAGAAAACACTAAACATTGCTCTCACGGTGTCTTTATTTTTTTTTTATAAAATACCTCAGTGTAAATGGGGGATAACATTTTGTACCTATAGAACTTCCACGGCTTATAGCAAAAATGTGCCTACGTGAATTTAACAATAGACCTTTTTGATGGACCTTCCAAATGTCTTCAATAGCTTTCACTGATTCTTCGAACAATTATGGTTGGGTTAGCCTTCACCGTAAGTACATTGCAACGAGCTTCAATACAGACATCACGTACTTCCAATAAGCATGCTTACCTACTACTGCTACGTGACTTATAAACTCATAAGACCACCGTCTTGCTTGACCCTTTAAAAGAAAACATTCGAAATAAATAATGGATCCTGTTAACCATAGAAATATAAAAAAAAAAACAGTTGTTTATAATATCTATGGTGTTAACAATGCCTCATTCAGGAAATGCCTGTTTGAATCACTGTTTTGTCAAGAAATGATTTCACTCCTATTCAATGAGCAATAGGTAGATATTTTACAAGTCGTCAAAGCTTCAGGACACCTAGTTTGTAAGCCCTGGTTGGGGGCCTTAAATTCATTTTAGGCAACCACAGGATAGTCCGGTTAAGCAGTAACTAGCCTTAGTGTGCTGAACTGCGAGTGGACATCGTCAACAAAAAAAAAAAAAAACTTCTGGAAACAGGAAATATGTTCATAAATTGAATGTTACCGAATTTGTTTTCAAGACAAAGACTTCACTCATTGAGCCTATTCAAAAAAAGAAAATAACAAACCAATTTTGTAAAACAATACTCCTGTATTGTTTTACAAAATTGGTTTGTTATTTTCTTTTTTTGAAAAAAAATTAAAATTTAAAATTGTTAACCAAAATATTCGCGTACGCAGGAGCGTACGCGAATATTTTGGTTAACAATTTTAAATTCAAAACATACCTATCAACACTTTCTCCAAACAATAATTGTCCCGTTTTGGTCAACATTAGCATAGTCACAATACACGTCGCCTCCTTACTTGAGCCTGAATGCTAGACTCCTTTGCCAACTAATATGGCGGTCTACGAGTCCACTGACGTTTAGGTATTCAATGTTAATTTTCGCTTTTGTTTTGACGAATAAATTCTTTGAGCATTAGTCAATGTCAACGTTTGGGCGACATTGGACCGCTGATCAAAAAAAAATATAATTATTTAAAAAAATATAATTTTATTTTTTGATAATCAAGCAATATTTAACTGCCTTTCTGTCTTTATCTGCGTACTAGAAGAGACCCATGCACCTAACAAAATAAATAGTTATAAGTACTGCTTTACAAATGCGGTCCACTTTGCTGAGCAAATCCATCTTCTATGATATCCATTTCATCATCCTAAAGAGCCGACCTACTTACCTAGCTCGCTCTCAATCCACATTCCTCCCTTTCAACTCATTACTCGGCTACTCTCATCCTTCCACCTTTCTAAGATCACCGCTTCATCTAGTCTGTGCTTGCGGCGATTTGTCCTACGTCAGATTCAATCTCCAATATAGCTTCAAACAAACCAGATGGTACCTACTGTATATCCAAAAAAAATTAAGGCAACTGTCTGATTAAATTGCGGGAACCTGAAATGATATTGACCGCACTAAAAAAATAACTCAACTGAACAAAACCAATTCATACAATTAGGATTGACAACACCAACCAAGATCGATGAGATTTCTTTGTATGGAAAATTAAGATGGACAAATTTATGAACCATGAAATTTTTACTTGCAAAAGATTCCGCGAATATCATGACTCAACAAGACTAATGAAACATATTTTCAATATGGAAACTTATTCTAAAGACAGCATTGCATCTGGTAAGGAATGCACCATTTTAAGCTAGCGTTTGAGATTGCATTCAGATGCATAGATCAAACGAAATGAGGCTAAAGATGCGAGACATAGCAATCGCAAGATTTTGTAATGCAGGAAATGTAGTGACAGATATTCACTTCAGTGTTACGAAAATTGGGAAGCGATAGTCATGGCGACAGTAGGGGACGAGTATTATCTGTCGAAACTAGGGCTATTGTCCCTGATAAAGAAAGGGAACCATATTTCTTCTGTGCTAATGTGGGTTGACAAAGATTGTCATCATTTACGTTTTCACACTAAATAAGGATCCGTGACAATTATGACAATTCGTTATTGCCACTAATCCTTATTGATTGTTAAAGGCAGATAAAACAGCTATACAAATCTACTTTCCTTCACTGCTTTAAAATTTTGAATTCAGGATAGAGGATTTCTGAAGGAAGACTGAGAATTGTTTCTTAAAGAGTGAATACAGAAAGGCAGGAGAACCTGTGTATTAGAGCAAGCGTTTGATCGGCTAAATTCGTTTTAAGCGTTCTTCAACACTTTTGTGAAGAGAGCGAGTGAGTGAAAAAAGAGAACATTTATTGATTGTTACTCCTAATATGTATGGTGTCCACGACAAATTTGGACAAGGTGTCCTAAGAGCGTGTCCACCTGTCAATAATCGAACAGGACACGTTTCTGTCAATCATTTCTCAAGGCTATCACTTGCAAGCGATGAATAAACATACAGTTTCGTCGCCAAAATAGGAAGACAATGCAAATTGTGTTCAATAAGAAGTCGATATCAATACTCGTCGATAGATACTTGCAGTGATATTGCTACAAACCGCAGTATTGCGCATTTTCTCACGAATCTTATAGAGAACTATGCCGTAAGTGTTCGTACTGACTGGGTTAGCAATAAGTACTAACCTATGTTTAATTTGCGGTATTGTTACGTAAGTTTCATCGTCTTGAAGATAGTCTATGTTCGTAGTCTATGTCCTAAGATCTCCACGTCATCTCGGCCTATTACAGTCGACTACAAAAAAGGTCTTCGAAGAAATGAATGGCTTTGACAAGGGTTTCGGACGTTAGGTCATTCGCCACATGCAGGTCCCAAAGCTTTGGCGAACATTAGCCCAAATAGCGACCCGCATGATTCGAATTTTCTTTCAGTCGACAAACTGTTCCCAAGTAGCACTCCTTTGTTTTATTATAGTTTTATTTTCTAGCACATCTCTTTTTTTCCAAAGGTTATTATTTGATTGATGTGTAAAATCTTTCCTCTCGCTTTACTGCAATCTGTGGGAGTGATTTCGTGAAATGGGACGGAAGTGTGTAACAGGAAGCCGAGGAAGCGCTTTTTGACCAATGCACGCGCCCTATTCGATTTGACCAATGAGCGCGCACAGTGGTCGAGTTGTCTATCAGTTGGTACTTTTAATGTAAATGTTGCTTTTTACCAAGGTGAGACGTCAGATGTTATCCATCATATCCTAAGCGATTACTGTAAGACTCACTCGTTTTTTTTGTTCGATTTCTTTCCGATGTGTGGTCCCCGAGGACTTAACCTTCTTCCATTTTTCTTTGTTTATGTCGAAGTCCATCCAACTTTTAATGCTCAATTGTCCTAAGACATCTTAAATGTGTAGGTATTAGACTGGTTAGCTAGCAACATGACTCGTCAAATAAAGATCCACTTGGCTAAGCTGTGTAGGAAGCAGTTCGAAAAAAAATCCGGATCTGTCAGAGCCACTCTCTAAGTTAAAAGTTGATCTCGTTTGCGCATATTTGGGTTTATAAGCAACTTCTTGCACCTACAGGTCAGACTGGTTGCTCTGAGGTTATGCACCTGGTAGTGTTTAGCTTACGATTACAACTATGTTAATGCTATCTTTTCAATCAACTGCAGCTGAGCAAGTAAGCGTTCAATTTAATTTGTGTGGGAATACTGTCTGTTTTGAACTGGCCACAACAATTGTTTTCTTAGCTTCTACAATTTTGTGGATATCAGGGATATTTCATACGTCAATTAGGTCAATATCTTGTAACAATTTTCTGATCCAGTAGCATAGGGCCGCTCGTAGCTTTAAATATAATAGCCAACATTTGTTTTATGAAAAGCCTGTTAAAATATTATTCCATACGAAGGGATGTGCTAAAATTTTAGAGCTCGCTCCGCTCGCTCTTGCAACCTTCTTTATTTCTCAAGTTAGTTCTATATCTGAACGTGTACTGAAGATGCAACTCCCTGAAAATGGTTCCAGTATTCACAAGGGTAACTGCTTCTGATCATGACATCCTAAATGGAGGGATGAATTGTCTGGCCTATTGTCCTATTCAGGCAATATGTTCACCCAATGTTCCCTATAAATACCTAATATTGTGTGTGAACTAATTATACCTATCTACTAGCAAAATTGAGATTTATCAAAGCTTCTCTGGACTGATTACAAGTAATCTACCAGCAGTAGTAAAGGGCACAATATAACGATAAGTACCTATAGGGCCCCCTAGTTATTTATAGAGCAATAGAACCTTATTGATATTCGTATCTACCAAGCAATAGGCATCGACCTGTAACAGTGCACCTTATAGCACCTTGTATAGGTCCAGTCGAAGGTTTTGTCTCCTTTAAAGGAATCTAATGTTCTCTAGTACAACGTACCTATGTCGAGGTTGTGTTGAAATAGATTGATAGGTAAAGATATTACCTACCTATTGATAACTAGCTTTTACCGCGTCTGTACTCTCGGGGAAAAAGAAGAACTCTTATGGCAATCAACGATAGAGCTTTCTATCAGCGTAAAAAATCGCTCTAGCGAAATGTCACGTGGTCATTTATGCATTTTTAACAATCGTTATCGTGTGATGGAATGAATAAAAACAGGATTTTTTAGAAATTAATAAAATTTTAGTACTCATCTGTGTACGATTTAAATTGGCGCCAATTTTCGTTTGAAAAAAGAACAGTGGCCATGACATACATAATGCCACTTTGTCCAGGCCTCCACGACTTATATTATTTAGGTTAAAAAATACCACCCCCATAATTATTAGTTGTCTATGTTTAGACTAACGACTAACTAGTCTTACTGCTGGTATCAGAAGGCGTAATAATCTTCTAAGGTTGCGGAAATCAACCGGTAACTAGACGGTACGAATAAAAAGTAAAAATCTCATCCGGAGGAATGAACTGGTGGAGCCAATGGTAATAAGGACTTCCTTTCAGCTTATCAAGGCATTGAAAGAAACATAGACCAATAGAATATTTTTGTAGAATTGTCATTTGAACTGAACGTCTTTGACAGTCGTTACGGGTAGCCAGAAGCCTGAAAATCTGACATCAGTTTGACCAAGAGGTTTCGTATCACCCAGTTACTGGTTTATGGAGGTCAGAAAAGCAGACGCTCCATATAAAATTCTGGTACCTATTCAACAGCATCTGGTTAGAAACGAAGCCGACTCCGAAAACTTTATAAATAAAAATGAGTCACTAAAATGTATTTACGCGCATAACTTCAGAACGACTGCACTAAATTTAATCTTTAATTTAATTTTTTTGTTGTGTTCGTTATTGTCAGAACAAGGTTTGTATGGATGAAGAGACCCTTAGGAGCCAAGCAAAAAGAAAAAGCCGAAAACGGCGGCTAAAACCGCGGGGTAATAAAATTCTAGGCAGATTTATTAACAGTCTTCTGTGGTTTAGCAATGACAAAATACTCACAAAGTGCTTGTTTGACAGAATCCGGATAAGCAATATCTATTTGCCACATAATTTAGTAAAATAGAACAGAATTTGTACCGGTTATTCAATCAGTAGTGGTGAAACAGGCCATAATCCACAATAATTGTAAGAATCTATGCCAACAGTATAAAAACTCTCTGTTTAAACCAAAACTTTTTCTTTTTTCACGGTTTTCTGACTTTGCCTTCATCATTAATTATACGGGTCGCCATCATGATAATATATGAATGCATCCAAGTCCACAAGGTGCTATCGTAAATCCAATCTGCACGTATTGAACGTGTATTGCACCTAGAAATAGACAAAGTTGGCACTTGTAAGAACTCTAAGTACTTCATGGGATTATTAACCTTATTTGTAACGGAATAAGAACTATAGGTGAAGTTCTACGGCATCGCGGTAATATTGCGATTGCGACAGTCCTAGCCAAGTCAACGTTTCTTACTTATAAACATTATGCTTGTTGCGTGGTTTAGTTGCCTACAAAGTGTTAGAAGGGAAAGGTTTGCGTACAAATCGCATTCTTATTTCTAATTTTGCCATAAATTGCATAACTTTGCCAACGACCTATCAATAAACAACGGAATTTTAAGCTACAATTAAAATTTTATTATCTCCTTTTAAATTGGCGCCGATTTTCGTTTGAAAAAAGAACAGTGACCATGACATTGAGTTGTAATTAAAAACAAAAGTGATTTCTTTTAGGTATCATAGACAAAAAAATAAAGAGTAAGAACTCGGAATCGTTAATCGATTCGGTTGACAGTTTGACATTAGTGTTGTGTAGTTCAAAGGTGACATTATGCCCCAGATTTTCTTCAAAAAAGTAATGGTGGTAAGGGATCGCGCCGACTTCGAGGTGAGCTACTTTCACTTTCCGCGCCGAGCCGTGGCGTATGCCCCTTGCCGGCTACCGTGTAAAAATATTTGGAATTTAATTATAGGTTTTAGAGAAAACATTTTAATTTAAGTACTTAGATAATTTGGTATGTACCTACATTTTTTTTTTTCAGCCGGTAGCAATTTGGTTGAATCACTCTATTTAATTAAGTACTGATTAGTTTTTATAAGGTGGTTCACTATTTTCAACAAGCACGATTTCTTGTCAATCCTTTTTTTTTCAATTGATAACACAACCTTCAAGTTTTTTCCTGACGTTGAGGTTTCCTACCTATCTACCTACCTACTGAAAAAAGAACCGGGAGCTGAAACCTAGGGTTAAAACTTACCTAATCAATTTTAGATACCAAGTAGAATAGTAACGCGGATTGTTTACTATGGAAAACTTTGATAGTATAAATTAAAATAACCTGCTTAATTAACTCGTAATGCGATTATGCAATACATAAAAACATAAATCAGTATCCTACTTGATATTCATTCGAATTGAATTCATAACATTTTCTAATACATAATTTTAACTACTAGATAGGTATGTAAATATGTGGTATAGGTAGATGTCATATTCCTACCATGAGAATTTCATTGCTTACCTAATGTAGTAGGTAATTTGCCAGATTTAGTAATACTGCTTCGAGCGAACGAAATCTTAATGACTACAAAATTGTAAGCATATTACCTAGTCAAACCTAGCATTTACACTAATCATCTTGTAGCTAAGTATCACTTCACTTCGCAATCTGACTTAAAAACATCTTAATACAATTTGGGTACATAAATATGTACTAGATATCTAACTTTCTCATTATATGATTTGACCAGAACGGATTGTTTATGGTCGTTAAAAGAGACTTAACCTAACCTCTAAGTTTGTTTCCGTGTTTCTTCTCAGGCTAGAGTAAGTTTCACATTACCAGTAGGTACCATTATTATTTTTACCCTACCTATAAACAAAATAAATATAATTTATTATTTAACCGCTTTTTTCACCTTTTTGCCCTATTCTATCCCAATTTATTTGGGGTTGGCGCTACAAGTCTTCTTCCATACTTCTTTATTATTTTGTCATCTCAATATGTCATGTCATCTAACTATCCTTTTTTTAATGCTAAAAATATGCATAAGTACCGGCAAAAGCTAGGAGGTTAAAGTTTAGGATGTTAAAGAAGATAATAAAATATTTTATAGCGTAAACTGCGTTGTACCAATTGTCCGTAATTTACTCGAATGTCCTTAAGGTTTTTAGTACGTAGGTACCTATTTATCAACCAATATTCATCAACAGTAAATTCTCAACACTCAACTTATTGGTAAATCGATGTAACTTCGAATTAGCGCAATAAAGTTACAATTTCAATACAAAATGTTGACGACCTCGGGGTGCACAATAAATTATATCTTTGCTCAGATTTAATCTGTTGCATTTAAATATTGGCTATGGTTTGATCATAGACAATATTCTTATCTCTGGGTAGAGTAGAGCTAAGCTCGTTGATTATTACGCTATCTGTTTTGAGGAATCTAAAATAAATAGAAACTGCAGATTAATTGCATACCTGATCGTATCGTTTATTTCTTCACTGGAGGGAAAGTGATAGAATGCAATGACGTATCTATATACCATTGGGGAGAATGATAGAGTTATGTGCGAAAAAGACTTACTACGTTTTAAAAACCTACCCTTTGAACTCTGGGCCTCCTCTACCTTCCATGCTTTAATTTTATGATTTCGGTACTAGTGTTTGCCTGCTTCGCTCGCGTTAAAGTAGCCTATAACCGTTCTGAGGGTCCCAGCTATCTCTATACCAAAACATATCAAAATCGGTTCAACGGTTTAGGGGTAAAAGCGAAACAAACTCACCTTCGTATTTTTAATATAAGTTAGGATTAGGATTGATTAGGCAACGAACATTTACATGTCAGCGACTGCGAAAAAAAAAACAATGGAAAGCTAAATTAAAATACGTAATCATCATCACGTAATCATCTTTGTCTCTGTCATCTATGACCTAGACTAAAGGCCAGAGCAAACACAAATTAAAAAAGAAAAAAAAAAAAAAAAACATTAATCAGGATGACTACTACCTGCCTCTTTGTTAAGATTTCAATGCTCAAAAACAAAATGAAGACGCAACTAAGCCCACACCTAAGCAGGTAAGTAGGCACTTTAGTAAATTATGTTGCAATCCCAAAGCTATAACCATTTTAGATCCCTGTCAGTGCGCAATGACGGTGAGGCATCTATAATCCGACGAACAATACGTGCATACTCATTGAAGGACTTACTATGGTTCTCAAATTTTAATTATCGTCATTTGATTACAAGTTAAACAGCAAATCTGTTTTCTTTTTTTCCTTGTTAAATTAATGTGTATTTTTTCTGGAATAAAAAATTACTTTTAATTAATTATTCTTTTTGGTCGACTCATACCTAATTAAAAGCTTTATCAAAGCGATCGTCGCGTGAATCCTCGATCGTCGCGTTCGTTTGTACGGCTACTCGATCGAAACGAGGGCGCCTCAGAAGAGCGTTTGTGCAGGACTGCGTTCAGTTTTATTTGACTTTAAAAACAGTCCATATTAAATAAAAATTCTAACTTTTGTTAGCTTAAACTTACTTTCGACTGACATATACTGAGCGTCAACCAAGTTTGCCACTCTAAAGTTCGTCACAATTCGCAGCGCAGTAGTCTATTTTACAACCGATCATAACACCGAGCATGCGGGTCTCGCGGAAGCGCGCGTGTAGTGGCGTCTCAGTCACTCGTATACGTTCGATGCTTACTTGTGTCTCACTTGCTCATTGCAATAAGACTGTCGATGCCATAAGTGTTACACATTGTTATTATTTTTAATTAGTTGTTTTTGTTGTTGTTTGGTATCTTCTTATTAATTGCCTTTAATGGCCCCACAAATTTATTTATGGAAGGTATTTCGGAAATTTTGAGCGATAGTGACTGAGTAAATACTAAAAGACTTTTTATACTGACTAATAAACTTTATATTGAACTAGTTTGGGTAATGCGCGGTGCCCCCGTTTGTGTTTGTGATCCACCTTGAACCCGCGACTACGAATTAGCTGGCTATACTTCAAATGAGTGCATGTACCTTTAAGTTTAGCTTTAATTTATTTGGTGCGAACACAATCCCTCACTTTCAATTACCTATACTTGTTACCTTCTTATGTATTTCTACATACCTATCTTACAATCGCAAACTGCTTCTACAACTTTATTCAAGTGAGTAAAAAAACACTATTCAAGAACATTCATAATATAATATCTACGTATAAAACAAAAATATTTTTACGCGCTAACACTTTTTTACGCGATTGCACCTGCGCGGTCGTCACAAACACCTAACTTCAGAGAGGCAAAGATGATTTGCTAGCAGTATACTCATAAGGTGACTTAGAAAATGTCTTTTAAAACGTCATTATCATTTGTAAACCATCATATTTCAAACTGTCACGAATGCAATTTTACCGCAATGGATAAACCATAGATTACGCTGAAGTTTTGAGAATATACTTACCTTAGGTGTTAGCTGTGCCCCGCGGCTTCACCCGCCCGCGCTATTACGTCTTTATCAGCGCTCTTTCTGACATTTTTTCTTGTTTTTCGGCTCAAAATTCAACTCTCTGCCTGCGTCTGTGTTTCCGGACGCATATAAACCTAATCTCTTCAAAATTAGAGTGAACAGGCTTCTTCTGGGTAAGCTCGCTCCATCTTCGACTTTGTCTCTGTCATCTATGACCTAGACTAGAGTCAAGAGCAAACCCATACTAAACAAAAAAAAAATTGGTCTATCAAAACCATAAATACATTTTCAAAACCGATTGGAAGTTTTAGACTCTAGCGCTTTCAGCAACAAATAAACTAAAAGGCTTTAGTATAATATCTAGGCATTAGTCTGTTTTGCAATCGAAGCTTAATATTCGCTGGAGATGATTCGGGTATAGGTTAACAATCAATTATGCTTCTATTTGAAGGCCTTACCTATGTATGGGGCAAAAGGTGCTAAACCTTTAATGCACCTAACGGGTTCCAACCTAGTTGCAAACTTTTAAATGTCATTTATCTGTCAAATTGAATTGAGTCGTCTTCTGCTTAGCCTTCTTCCCAACTATATTTCGATCGGCTTCCAGGCAAACCGGATTCAGCTGAATGCCAGTATTTTACGGGAAGCGACTGCCTGACTGATAGGCAGTCGCTTACCATATTACCCAATACTGTACTTCTTGGCAAGACTGGTGTTATATATTCTGGCTTCTGACAATCCGTAATAACTACCAGAAATCTAGACTATCTCTTTTTTAGTTTTTTTCTAGATCTAAGTACCTATCTATTTTGAATTCTTCCAAAGTTTCAGCTTACACAATAGGCTGTATTGAAAACGTTTTCAATACGACTATAATTTATTTACTTCTCTGCCTTATTTAAACAATATTCATGTCTGCAAGTTAGCACTTACATTGAAGGTCGTTGACTCGCATCGCATCGTATTTTGCAATCAGTGCCAAGTAAGGATCGCAAGCGGACAACGCAGGCATCCTTAAACATTATTACGTTATTTATGATTTATTTAAATACATAAGTCCAGGTCTGCAACCTAAGAGTCTCAAAAGGTATATCTCTACTTTTCTTAGGGAGAAATAATCAAAGCCATTTAAAGAAAGAAAAATGGTTATTTGGGACTCGTACAAGACAAACAAACCAGTAAAATAAAATTAAAAACTAAACAGTTTAATAAAATAATTATTTGTTTGAGATCAAAATGGTCCCTATCTCAGCATTTGAACATCTCCCTAAAACGAAGGCATGCATGGGGTATGGGTTCACATCCTCCGTCATCCTAGGTTCATGTCTATGTAGATATTATGTACATATTACTCTATTCATACTACAGCAGAACGTATTATCCCTATGTGGTTACGTAAACCATGTAGTGCCAATTTTACGGCTTATTTCACTTTTATGGAAATTATAATTAAAATATTTTATGCCATCGTTTCAGCCAAGGTCAAGGTGTTGTGCAATATTTTTGGATTCCATAACACGGTAGTTAAATAAATACTAATGAAGGAAAGCTTGAACATTTTACGTCGTCGTATTACTGATTATTTCTGAAGTTTTACGCCACTAGACAACCACCTACCGAAATCTTTAAAAGAGGCTCCCACTCCGAATATATTAAAAAAAGCATTGAAAAGTTTTTGGTCAGAATATTTGTTGGATATAATATAAGATTTTTAAAACTGTCTTAAATTTGTTCTATAGTAGGCGCCAGATAAATGTGGAATAAAGTATATTGACCTTTCCCTAATAACTGTTCATAGGTACCTGAACAATTAAATATGAATCGTTTTTCATTATTAGACAATGTTGACACGAGAGATGATGATTCGGGACAGCTTTGTGTCATTAATTCCGTTTTTCAAATTAAAAATGTCAATAATTGTAGGTGGGTCAATGACCGTTATTCCACGATTATCTGGCGCCTACTATAACTTGATCTCTAAGTATTTAAGGTAATATTTCTGTGATAGCTTGATCTCTGCTATAACTGTTTATTGGTATAATTTAATTGTATTTTGTTTCTATATTTGCATGCCGAAAGGTAAAATATGGTGATACTAAAACTGTAATATACCACTGTTACATGATTGTACAACATCCACATAATTGCTCACCCATATTTGACTTTGACTTTGACTTAGATTACAATGTGATGAACAGAACAGAGCTAAGGATTATTCAACAAAGCTATTTGGTTTACAGGCAAAAATGTTATTTTTTCCACTGCACTGCTAATATTTATTTCTAGTGCATTATGACTTTTTAAGCTTATGACATACTTACGAGTGTGGGGTACAATAAAAATTTCTATATAACACACTTACAACATTGTGTAAAAGTAGTTGCAAGTTACCTCCTGCATACCAAATAGCTTTGTTGACTGTACCTACGGGGGAAAATTTTGTACTAAACCATTTAAGTAGAAAAAAGTAACTTATACCTACCTACACCTCCTCCCAGACTCGTAGAATAGATGGAACAACGAATAGAAAGGAAAAGATAGGATAATTATGGTAATTTCAAATTCCGAATGTCAAATAACAAATTCATAACTGCCAGTTTCACTGAATCGATACTAATCAGTGCCCATCTCTCACGTCTTCTTTAATTATGGAAGCATAGCTTAATATTGAGTAACACTGACTTTGCTCCTACGATTGTTAGAAAACTCACTAGATTATCGCCTAAGCGATTACGCAGTACCTTTTTTTGTTTTTTTTAAAGATGGGAAATCATCAAATGACTTCTTCCGCTCTGGGTGGAGCGGAAGGGCGTGTCAGACTCTTACTGACTAAAACCCATCCGTGTTCTTTCTTAAGCCCTTTGCGTTTCAGGGCCGCGGTGACTCTTTCGAACAAATTCCGCAACCCTGGCAGGCTCTGGCCCTAGCGGTCCTTTTATGCTGACATCTCTTTGAGGCGCGCGTGGAACACAACGCGCCATCGACCCGGGCCTGGTGGTGATCGGACAGCGAGCCACCCAACGCTCGCCGTCCGCAGGCTCGCGCCTAAAGTGGCCGGGGATCGCCCTGCGACTCCCGACGCCCGGGGCGTCTTCTCTTGTAGTGGCGGTTGGGGCGAAGGCCTTGCCTTTCATTACGCAGTACCTAGCAACCCGTAACTTATACATATATGTATGTACAATGTACATTTTACTGAAAATACTTAACCTTCCGACTTATTGATTACATATTTTTTGGAGCGGCTTAACTCTCGTGACCTTATGAATAATTCGGTAGAAGAGACGGTACCTAGTAGTAATTTAGAATCCCGGCGACAGTGTGGCTTTCTATGTATTAATACAAACATTTTCGTCACTAACTACTCCCAGAACGTTTGTCCTTTCGACCGTCCGCGTAGTCCACGATACTCAGACTATTTTCATGGTTTTCGGGTTCGCAATAACGAAATTGGGCTCGAAATCAAATTCCATGATGGCGCCACTGATGCACATTTCTTGATATGGCATGAGTGTCATTTTTATGATTATTGGAGCAACTACGGAACCGTATTCTGTGCTTAGCACGACATTCACTTAGCCGGTTATATGGTATAAGTCATACGCAGCTTTTTTCCATTGCCAACTCGTAGTCACACCAAATCATCACACCAGTATGACAAACAGGATTTTTTTTTTCTTGTTTGTCACACCACTGATTTTTCCACACCATTTTTTTCTAACTAGTGCTGTCCTATTTATGAGGTTAGAGATCATTTATTCTCAATAAGAATTACAATTCACTTACATGAGAATATTGAAACTAAATATATCACAAAATAAAGTAAATGTTGGACGTATTACAAAAACATAGTTTGCATTTCGTCAAATCGACTTATCATCCCATAGTAGGTGCTGTCAATAGACGATGGTCACGTCCCATTAGCTGGGTGAATTAGAGCGCGACAGCCCCGTTGCGTAACTCGCCTTGAGTGACCGCCGATGGGTGCTAGCTCCCAATCATTGGGCGGCTGGTATGGTCACGGGTGATTAGCTCGCGTGGTAGGCTTACTGAGTAACNTGGGAAATCATCAAATGACTTCTTCCGCTCTGGGTGGAGCGGAAGGGCGTGTCAGACTCTTACTGACTAAAACCCATCCGTGTTCTTTCTTAAGCCCTTTGCGTTTCAGGGCCGCGGTGACTCTTTCGAACAAATTCCGCAACCCTGGCAGGCTCTGGCCCTAGCGGTCCTTTTATGCTGACATCTCTTTGAGGCGCGCGTGGAACACAACGCGCCATCGACCCGGGCCTGGTGGTGATCGGACAGCGAGCCACCCAACGCTCGCCGTCCGCAGGCTCGCGCCTAAAGTGGCCGGGGATCGCCCTGCGACTCCCGACGCCCGGGGCGTCTTCTCTTGTAGTGGCGGTTGGGGCGAAGGCCTTGCCTTTCATTACGCAGTACCTAGCAACCCGTAACTTATACATATATGTATGTACAATGTACATTTTACTGAAAATACTTAACCTTCCGACTTATTGATTACATATTTTTTGGAGCGGCTTAACTCTCGTGACCTTATGAATAATTCGGTAGAAGAGACGGTACCTAGTAGTAATTTAGAATCCCGGCGACAGTGTGGCTTTCTATGTATTAATACAAACATTTTCGTCACTAACTACTCCCAGAACGTTTGTCCTTTCGACCGTCCGCGTAGTCCACGATACTCAGACTATTTTCATGGTTTTCGGGTTCGCAATAACGAAATTGGGCTCGAAATCAAATTCCATGATGGCGCCACTGATGCACATTTCTTGATATGGCATGAGTGTCATTTTTATGATTATTGGAGCAACTACGGAACCGTATTCTGTGCTTAGCACGACATTCACTTAGCCGGTTATATGGTATAAGTCATACGCAGCTTTTTTCCATTGCCAACTCGTAGTCACACCAAATCATCACACCAGTATGACAAACAGGATTTTTTTTTTCTTGTTTGTCACACCACTGATTTTTCCACACCATTTTTTTCTAACTAGTGCTGTCCTATTTATGAGGTTAGAGATCATTTATTCTCAATAAGAATTACAATTCACTTACATGAGAATATTGAAACTAAATATATCACAAAATAAAGTAAATGTTGGACGTATTACAAAAACATAGTTTGCATTTCGTCAAATCGACTTATCATCCCATAGTAGGTGCTGTCAATAGACGATGGTCACGTCCCATTAGCTGGGTGAATTAGAGCGCGACAGCCCCGTTGCGTAACTCGCCTTGAGTGACCGCCGATGGGTGCTAGCTCCCAATCATTGGGCGGCTGGTATGGTCACGGGTGATTAGCTCGCGTGGTAGGCTTACTGAGTAACATTTAGGTTTAATTATCAGCCAGTAAAGCCGATTGTGTGCAACAGTTTTTACATGGTCATCGCTGCCAAGAAGTCGACGATGGGCTTTGATTCTTAGGTGTTCATCAAGAGTGCAGAAGACGCCCTAGGCGTCCCCCGGGCGTTGGGAGTCGCCGGGCGATTCCCGGCCACCGTAGGCGCGGGCCTGCGGATGGCGAGGGATGGGTGGCTCGCCGTCCGATTAGGACCAGGCCCGAGTCGGCTTGTTGTGTTGCACGCGCGCCTCAATGAGATCTCAGCGTAATTGACGGAGGCCGCTAGGCTATGGAATTTTCCATCCAGAAAATCTCAAATCTCTCCTGTAATTATTGACCAATTCATACACCGGTCGAATTTAACATTTTCTTCTTGATCGTCGGTTGGGTCCAAGATTTTGATATGGATTTCTTGACACACAATCAAACAAACGAACTATTTGCCGTCAGCCTTGATGTGTAACTCGTCTTGAGTGACCGCCGATGGTTGCTGGCTCCCAATAATCGGGCGGCTGGTATGGTCACGGGTGATTAGCTCGTGAGGTAGGCTGTGGCAGCTTATTGATAAATGAGTTTTGTGTATAATTGGTCAATTAATTTGCTAAAATCAATTGGTTTGTACTACGATTGCATATAATAGACTCTTCGAAGCTGTGTAGTACCTACTACTAATTCCAATTTCACGCCACATTCGCCACCAACTCAAGTACCTAAGTCATAAACTTTAGATTTGTGTCTTGTAAGCTGATTTTTAAATAGCATCATTTGTATTTATTGGATATGTTGGGGAAATGAGAACTTTGATTTGCATAACGAAGAGAGTGTTGTTCTCATTATTATCATCATCATATCAGCCAAAAGACGTCCACTGCTGGACATAGGCCTCCCCCAAGTGTCGCCACAACAACCGGTCCTGTGCGTCTCGCATCCATCGGCTACCCGCGACCCTCAACAGGTCATCGGTCCACCTTGTGAGAGGCATTCCAACGCTGCGACTTCCGGTACGTGGTCGTCACTCCAGAACTTTTCAGCCCCATCGACCATCTGTCCTGCGAGCAATGTGCCCTGCCCACTGCCACTTCAGTTTGGCGATCCTTCGGGCTATGCCATTGTTGTTCTAAAATTTGTTAATTATCTCGAATTCTGAATTCAAATAGGGAGGGCAGCATAAATCGAGACGAGAGCCACAGTGTGGTTAAAAAAAGAAACTTCTCAGTCCTGTCAACGTGTTGCTGTCAAACGTCAAATTTATATTTTATTTAAATCGTTTTTATAATTATTCAAATGATAAAATATGGGTTCCGGCCGATTAATGATGATCGTTAGCGTGGCCAGAATCAGTCAGAATGCCAAAAACTCTTCTAGTTGGGGCATGTCTTAGAAGTGGAAGAAACAGGAATAATGAAAATGCAGTAATCACTGGCAACATTGTAGTTCAAACGAAGATTTCCAACGTTATAATGTCAAAATAAAGTAAAGAATTTTCTGAACCCATTTTTTCACGTCACCTTTTAAGATTATGTTTACCTACTTACAGATTTGTTTGTATTTAATTGTACAACTACATATTAAAATCATTATTATTAATTTGTAAATGGTTTTGAAACTCATACACAGACATGTTACATTTGTTTTCACCATGGAAAGTGCGTACTATTTGTGAGAAAGTTTTAAAATTTTACATCATGTGTTCGAGCATCCAGAAATGCAACAATACATTTTAACAAGTGTTGTTTGCGTAAATGAAACGGATTTGCGCCACCTGGTGGCAGAGCCTTCGTCGTGCACGGTCCCTGTACGGGGTATTCAGCCACGGTCATGTCATAAAATCAGTTTTTTCAGTCTACTTCCCATATATTTTGACGGCTTCGATCCGAAAGCCATCTACGTCACTACGTGGCGGTAAAATCGAGAGTAAGTCAAGTTTTTGTATCGTTCGTCGCGATCTACGACTCGATAGAGGCAATACATCCTGCCTGACTAGTTTCATGGGAAGTCCGTTACGAGACGTTACGGTAATACCGTTCCTGGCTTTTCTTCTTCACTCCTTATATAGGAATCGGGTTTTAGAGCCAGCGTATATGTACCTGAACTAATCTATACTATCTGTACTATTACATATGTTACCGGAAAATAGCAAACTCCGTAAGGTTATAAAATAACTTGAGAGATTGTAAACTCTCGAAAAATTGTCAACTGAACATTTGAAATGCTATTTTACGCATCAAATTTATAGTATAGACTATCAAATTTTTGATTATAGAATCTCGCGAATTCATTCCGAGAAATTGTGGACTGACATAAAATGGCGACCAATCAGAGCACAAGTCTACAATTTAACCGTTTTCATGTCATAGTAAACCTGGAAACAAGGCTCTCATTGGTCTATTCAGAGAAAACAAAGACCAATGAGAGGCCAAGTTTCCAATTAAACTATCACACCAAAACAGATAAATTGTATACCAGACAGCCGATTGGTCGCCAGTTTATGTCAGTCCACAATTTCTCGGAATTACTCTGCGAGGTTATAGACTACCAAATTTTGATGCGTAAAATAGTATTCCAAATATTCAGTTGACAATTTTTCGAGAGTTTACAATCTCCCAAGTTATTTTATAATCTTACGGAGTTTGCTATTTTCCGGTGACACATATAATAAAGCTGAAGAGTTTGTTTGTTTGTTTGAACGCGCTATTCTCTGAAATTACTAGTCGGATTTGGCAAATTCTTTTTGTATATGATTTTGACATTCATGAGGAAGGCTATAGGCTATACGGGAACGGGATATGCGCGTACGAAGTCGCGGGCAAAATCAAGTCCTTTAAATGTTCTCTATCTCCGAATATTATAAAACAAAGCAGCTGTCTACCTTTGTCTATTTCTCTGCATACACCAAATCACGCAATAGATTTTGATACAGTTTCCACTAATAGAAATAGCAGTGAACGACGAAGGTTCGAGTATACTTGTACCCGTGTATAATTTGCACCCGTGTGAAGCCGGGGCGGGTCCCTATCCTAATTTATAAAATTCTTCCGTTACTGACTGACTGAGTGACTGACAGACAACGCACTCCCTAAACTACTGGTCGTAGAAAGGTGAAATTTGGCATGTAGGTTCCTTGGGGAGTGTAGGGAAGCACTAAGAGAGGATTTCCCGAACTTCCTTCGGGAACGGGAAAAAACGGGATATGCGCTTACGAGGTCGCGGGCAAATACTACACTATATTATCTAATCATGCGGTGTGCTCGGGCCTTGATTATTTTTAAGGATGGGAAATCACTAAATGGCTCCTTCCTTTTTTTGGATGGTACTTAAGTCATTAAAAGGGAAGTCGGAAGGGAGCATCAGACTGTTACTGACTAAAACCCATCCGTGTTCCTCAAAATGCCCTTTGCGTTCGGGCCGCAATGACTCTTTCGAACAAATTCCGCAACAATGGTCTGGCCCTTAGGACTCATTATTTTGATCCAATAATGATATGCCATAGATAAGTACTTCAGATTTCCGTGTTTCTGGCAGTTTAAAAAAGTTAGAGTGCCTAGGGAGGTATACAATAAATATAATAATTGGTAAGTATGGTTATTTTTATGGTATAAGGCCATTTTGGTACAATTAAAAAACTCTTTTCTTTTCTTTTTTTAGAGAGAAAAAGATTGGTGGTCGGATGTAAACTATTCATTAGAAAAATCGGATCTTATGGTCCCTTCGCAATATTCAATTATTTTAGTGTTAAAAAAAAACAGTCATACAAAGTATACAAACCTACCTGCATCCGGCTTTGCTCAAAACTTACGGGGGATGACTATAAATCAAACACTCCTGCGCCGGCGCCAACACAGTATAAACTGTATAAAGCGTGGGTGTCTTAATTACAAGGTATCAAAGAGTAAATGCGCATTTATCATTAGTACACTGCCTACGCCACCTACTGTTCCATTAAATTAAACTGGCAGGTGGATATTTGAAGACAGGTTGATAAAAATTAATTGTCTTTTGCTTGATAAAGGACAAAATAGCTAAATCCTTCTAATCTCACTAATCATCAGCCGCTGTTGGGTATTTAAACCGACTTAAAAAGAGGGGAGGTTCTCAATTCGGTTGTATTTTTTTATATTTGTTACCTCATAATTCCGTCATTTATGAAACGCTTTGAAAAATATATTTCTTCATTTGAAAGGATATACGTTCCAATTAGTCCCATAGAAACTTTATCAAAATCGGTTCCGTAGTTTGGTTTTTTAATCAAAATGGCTGGGGAAAACAGAAAATATATCATCCAAGTAAACGAAATTTCGTGTTTTGCTCTCCTGTTACTTTCCAGTGATTGTTCTTGTTAGGTGTGGAGTACCACTACAAAGTTTAAAATAACTTTAATTTCGGAAGTCGGTGTAAAATTACGTAGAAACAACCAAAAACACCGACTTGCGAAATTAAAGTTATTTTATTCTTTGTTGTGTTTTTTTTTATTTGGAAGTCGGTTGTATTTTTTCGTAAAAAAGTTGTCTTATTAACTTCGTTGTGGGTTCCATGACAGTTGGATCGTTTTACGGGTCTCTTCGAACTTCATTGACTCGGCATTTTTCTGGTGGTCGCCACTAGGTGGTCGCCAAAGGGGGATCTTAATCGCACTCATAACTTTGTATTGCTTTTCGTAGGTACGACTCAAACCTCTCCAAACAATCTCTATCAATTAACAATAAGCAAAATCATCTCGGCGTCAATTGTTACAGTTGATAATAGAGAAGGCGTCGCGTCGGTCGTCAACAAATTAATGCATTTTTTTTCTAAAATCTGAATCCAGGTAAATTCTCCTCCAGGGTTGCGGAATTTGTTTGAAAGAGTCACCGCGGCCCTGGAACTCAAAGGGCTTTAGGAGGGACACGGATGGGTTTTAGTCAGTAAGACCAGTTACACATCATTAGGACACTAATTAGGACGTTAGTAGCGCGACAGCAGCACGTTTTTTATTTTTTTTAAGGATGGGATATTATCGAATGACTTCCTATTAATGCGCGACTTAGACTTCGTTTTTTATTAAAACGCGCTACTGTCGCGCTGCTAACGTCCTCATGTGAAAGCGGCCTAAGAGTCTGACACGCCCTTCCGCTCCAACCAGAGCGGAAGAAGTCATTTGATGATAACCAATCAAATAAAAAAAAAATAGGTAAATTCTCCTAAATTTATTTCAGCTCCCAAACGACAAACTCTTATGTGTAATCCAAACATTTCAGTTGAATTAAATCCTTTAATCATTAGCCTAACTTCACAATTCAAAGAACAACTAATTGACCGGTACACGTACTTATCCAAGTGCATTACAAGAATCTTCAGATCACTTAAAATACTCGTTGAACAATCACTCAAACATTCTACAAACGGGCTTCAGACAACGGTATTTAGTCCTCCCTGCTCAAAGGGACTAAAATTAGTCCAATCCCAATCGGGCCCAACAAGTACTAAATGAGTACGGTAAGGGACTATATTTAGACACATTCTGTAGCCCCTTCAGGGACACGACTGAACAAAGGACGTGTATATTTCAGTTGCTAAGGGACTTTTTACTCGTGAGAGTAAAATAAGTGTGATTTATGTTTTGCGACAGTTTTGTTCTGAAGACGAATAGGAGAAGTTTCAGTGATTAAAGATGGAGTTTTCAGTTTGTGGTGATTTTCAACATTACCTTTTTCAAAAATATTCAAGACTTTGTTCTCAGGGATTTGTTAAAAGTAGTTATAGATTCTTTGATCGAATTGGGGGAGGCTTATGTTTGGTACTTAGTGCACGAGTTCCGGCTGAAATAACAATTATGACGATGATCTTCTCGGGAATCTACTGGATGCGTGAAGCATAGGACCGGTCGATGTGCAAAGCGAGACCCTTGGGGGAGCTAGTTCGATCCAACCCGTCCCTAGCTGTCCTCCCCCCAGCGACGCCCTAAGCCGAGACCCGTACCCCACAGGGGGTGCCCTTAGCGTGTAGTCGCTTAATTTGCAAGTTTTTTATAAACCCTGGCTGGAGGCTTTAATATTATGTTAAGGCCACAAGCCCGGTTAAGCAGTCGACAACCTTATAGGTTGAACTGCGAGACGCCACTCACAAAAAAAAAAACGCTTGGGGGTGGCCCAAAGCCATCTGTGGCCGTCTTTCGGCTGCAATAATGATGACAATCCTTTGCCTTGCTACTTCCCTTGCTTTTGTTGATAAAAAACAGCCCTTGCAATTGATTCTCCTCTGATTTGTTAATTTATCTTGTGCTTCGTCGCTCAATCAGAATCTTAAGATGATCAAGGTGCTTCTGATTTCGAATTTTCACTATTACATCAACTTGAACTACTGAAAGCCCTTTGTCCTGACAACCCAACCCAACTTAGCTCACTTAATTATCAAGCCCGTTTCAGTGCTCAAACATTTCAAACTCTAACCTAAAATCGACTCTACTCACCAGCGCTAAATTTCACAATCGTTTGATTTGGAACGAAAAAGGATGTCGTTGTGACGTCAACCGGCGCCAACAGATGGCGCTAGTAGTGTTGTGCGCATGCGTCACTTGTTGATTGATTGTGTTATTCTGTTGGACTTTTTAGATGCCAGTGACTAGTATTTTAACTTAAGTATTTTTGCTTTTTATTTTTATTCTGAAGATTCCGGTATATTCTTGGCAGTATTTACTTAGAGCCGATTAATTAATGTCCTCCCTCATTGTTTGAATTTCAGTAGCCAAAGCTTTTTGATATCTCAAGCAGCACATCTTATGAAATCGTGGTTTCGTGGCTCATTCAAAGTTAAATCAGACAACCAGTGTTACCAATGGGTATCGTGTTGACCAGTTACTGGGTTGTGAAGGTCAGATAGGCAGTCCATGTAAAAGGATTCAGCTGCATCGGGTTGGATGAAATCGACCTCAACGTAGTAGCGAAGAGGCCAGGCAGATTCTCTTACTGCCGCACTCAGAAATGTCACTTAAAAATAATCAATAATTAAAATAATTTAACCATCCCATCTTGGCATATGTCAAAAAAAAACAAATATTTTCAATCCGTCATATTTTTGACCGACAGCATTCTAATATATACTGGCCAGTTAAAGTTAATGACAGATTTATTTTAAGTAACAACTTTGAGNGAGTCAACCGGATAATTTTGTGTGATTGGCAAAGCTTCTTGTGATCCGAAAACTCTGTAGTCAATCCTTATTCTGGACATAATCTGGTCAAATATGTTTCTCCAACCGTTTTTATTTATTTTCCCCGTATTGTAGGAAAACATTTCATGCGATAGGGTAGCATTGCTATCGAAAAAATATGCGTATTCGTTATTTCGTATGTCTGATAAGAGGAGGTTATTGAAAAGCTCCACTTTGTAATTATGTATCAATGCACCTTTAACGTAGATCGGGGTGCAGATAACAACATTAGTGTGGGTTATATTTTTCAGTGAACAGTTTAGGTTGTGAAGTATATTTACGTATTCACCATTTCGCACGTATTCACCATTTCGCAAGTATTCACCATTTCGCAACGTACTGCAGTTATATCTTTTCGATCAGGCAGATCTCATTTTGAAAAACCTTTTAAAATCTATCCCGTCCTTTCATTTGCGTGGAAATTCCCCTCTTCTGAAGAAAGATAGTTAATTCCTTAATTGAAATGTTCTTAAGATGTCACTCATTGTCTATTGTTCTAATTCGATTTTTAAACGTAAAAATAAAAGACTCTCTGGGTTCGGGACCTTCATACAAAACAAGGAAACGTAAACGAAAAAACACAAGCCTGAATAAGAAAGTACAAATTACAATGCTCCCACGCTAAAATACCAAGTAAATATCATAATTAACTTAAGTAAGTTATCATTAATTTAACTTTTTAATAATTATTTTGCCGTGAAAGTCTGTCACTCTCCGTATTAAAAACTTTAAAGATGCATCACTTGTCAGCTGTCATATTTACAAACTTAAGTTTTCTGACGGAAAACAAAATACATTTTAATGTGAACCTTATTGTGTTGCACGTAGGGCTGTTTCGAAATGTTTTGAAGTGTAAATACAAGTTGTAAGTGGCAGGTACTTTGGTCGAGAGGTTGTGAGAAAGGTGTTTCGTTATGCAATTGCTGCTTGTGGTCCAAGGCATAAGCTGAAGCGAGATGAGAATGTTTGGAACTAGAGTAACCTTAATGGGCTGAAGCGTCTGATTGCTTGTAATATGTGTTATGCAGTAAATAATTTGAGACTTTTAGGGCCAGTTTCACCACCGACGATTAAGTTTCCGTTAACTTACTTAGCAGATAATTTCAAACAAATTCTGTTCCATTTTCGAATTTATGCGGTGAATAGTGGCTATTTGGTCATCGTGAAGGACTTAAGGTCTTAAATCAACTGTGGTTTAAAGTTTAAAGTTTTTTTTTTAAGGATGGGAAATCATCAAATGACTTCTTCCGCTCTGGGTGGAGCGGAAGGGCGTGTCAGACTCTTACTGGCTAAAACCCATCCGTGTTCCTTCTAAAGCCTTTTGCGTCCCAGGGCCACGGTGACTCTTTCGAACAAATTCCGCAACCCTGGCAGGCTCTGGCCCTGGCGGGCCCCATCTCCTATGCTGACATCTCTTAAATTTAAAAGACGTTTCCAGAAAAGAGAAATGTTGGCGTCAAATATATTCGTCAGGTTTTAGGAAAGAACAGAAAATCTGCCATATTTGAATAGATTGACAACACTGTAGATAAATATTGATGCGATCCTTAATTAATCAATGAGCTTATTAAAATGCTTAAGTTTTAAATACAGCTTATCTCTAAGCTGGGTGCTTTTAAATATGAGCAATCGCTTATCGCGCCGCTCATGCCTTACCCCCCACTTGAGGTCGAAATACTATCACGTTTAGTTATGATAACTTATAAAATAATAGAGATTTTCTCTTTTTGCACACGTGACATGGCAATATTGTGCTATTGTCTGACCTAAGAGTATTACAGAGATCATTCTATGATAGATATTATGTCTTTTACTTTCTTACGAGAGAATTATGCAAAGATTAGGAATGAAATATTGTTACTACGCGATTTTGACATGGATAGTAAAATTTTAGATTGGATTTTTTATCTTATTTAAGAACTGAGCGTGCGAACTGAATAGTAATGTGTTATATTATTATATTATATTATTATTATCTCTGAGTCTTTGAAACCTAAAAATAATTGGTTTGTTCTTATTTTTAGTCCTTGTAGACGAACAATCTTGATGGCAAGCAGCGGAAATATTATAAATTTATTACACTAGCTGCGCCCCGCTGTGTTCCCCACACCTAGTACCTATATATAAAAAGTAGCCTGTGTTACTCCAGGGTGTCAGCTTCTTGCATACCAAATTTTATCAAAATTGGTCCAGCCGTTTGTGCGTGAAAAAGTAACAAACACACACACACACTCACAAACTTTCGCCTTTATAATATTAGTGTGATAGTGTGATTTATATTTGATCGCCCAATTAAACCAAAAGTGACATAACACCATATTATGGTTTCCTAATACCTTGAACATTTTCTCTCTTGAAGGTATTAGCCCAGATAAACAATTTGGCACTAATAAACAAAATCTCCAACCAACCACTTTCATACAGGAGGTCAGCTCCGATCCGGTAATTGACCAGTTGCCTAACAGCTGATTTTAACTATGTAAATACGTAGAATTTCCTAAGGACAGGTCCAGTTAAACAACTATCTTTGTAAAACTCACCGTTTCGTAATAATCGTTCTATATTAAAATTAAAATTGCCTTGAAGCGTGGCCAGCCGGATGGGGACGCGACAACGATGTATTTATTAGATAATTTCGTTTCTGAAATATTCTTTAACATTGACTGGAATCTTCGGGTTTAGATCGACAGTCTTTGAAAAGAAGTAAGAAATTTTTCGTTTCGTGGGAAAACCACAAGTCATGGCAAGTCAAAACATTGTCTTATCTTTTTTTTTTTTTTAAAGATCGGAAATCATCAAATGACTTCTTCCGCTCTGGGTGGAGCGGAAGGGCGTGTCAGACTCTTACTGACTAAAACCCATCCGTGTCCCTTCTAAAGCCCTTTGCGTTCCAGGGCTGCGGTGACTCTTTCGAACAAATTCCGCAACGACATTGTCTTATCTACCATTTTGTTTTATAAGGGAATCTGATTTAATGCAGGTACTATGGGTGAACGTAACTTTGGCCCTGGGGTATAATTTTGGCCCTAACATTTATTGGATAACGAGTTACGATACGTCCTTGCGTTGAAATTGTAGGCCATAGTTATCTACCTTCAGCAGCCCAATGCCCATTTAAAGGGTTCATAGGCCTCTTCATCGCACTTAATTTTACCTACTCGACTTACGGCTTATCACTATCTGGATTACCAGAAACCAGTTTTCAGTTTGATGTTAATAGTACCTTATATTACTGCATTATTGGATCACTGATATAACACCTTCATAAAAATAATAATCACTTACTCCATACTTTACTTTCAAATAAGAAAACAATTTCCAATTTGCAGCAATCGAATTTCAAAATAGCAAATCTACAATTTCGCGCCACTATAGACGCTAACAAGATGGCGTAGCAAACAGAACGGATCGGTCACCTTTGAATGGCGTTAAATTTAAAACAATGGCGGTGAGAGCGGCAGAATTTCACTGACACTTGCACTAACGAAGTTTTCATTACTGGGTATTGTTTGTTTATGTTTTAGTGGGATGATTTTTTCTTCTTTTTCATTGGCATCCTTGTTGCCCACTGCTGCATTGTTGAGCCTATGCCTCCTCCCTTTTGTGCTATGCATATGCTTCATCGGTACATCTGCGAGTTTTCGTTAGAGCTCATTCATCATCATCATTCCGTTCGCAATACGTCTGCTGCTGGATATAGATAGGCCTCTCCATCGACCGGTCCTGTGCGTCTCACATCCAGCGGTTTCTCACGGCCTTCACCAGTTCATCGGTTCGCCTTGTGTGTGGCCTTCCCACACTGCGTCTTCCGGTATGCAATTGCTACTCCAGAACCTGTCGACCCAATGAACTGTCTGTTCAGCGAGCAGTGTGCCCTGCCTACCATGGCTCATTGCTTCGCCTTTATTTGGTTATCCAATGTTCAAATAAGTGTGCTTTATCTATTAATTCTTTTTACTCAGAGAGTTCTTATGCAAAGTGTACGTATTATTTAAAATCAAAGGCGGTAACTCCTATTCATGTTACTTCCCTACTTCAGTGAATATCTTACTCAATAACACAATATTACACTCAGGTCTGTATCGAACTTTTGGATAAGACTTCTCTTGATAGGTTCACTAATCATAATGAACATACAACTTCTTTGGACCTTTTGGTCATCAACCCACACAACAGGACACTACTCAAAAACATATTAAAGCCAATAATGACTCATTGAACCTACATAACATTAATAAATTCATACGGCAAAGAGAGAGTACTTGTGTTAACAAGGTGAAAATTACAACCCGTTATATCAATATGTTTACATGTCCTTTCGTAATCAGTTAAAGTAAGTAACATCCAATGCAAATCCAACAAAACTATATGATAACATACCAAGTTATATTTGCAGATAGAAGAAGTTATCTTCATTATCCTGATCTTTAAGCACTACAACTTAAGAATCAACTATTTGAATGTGGTTAAATACACAGGAAAAAATAACTTTGTCAACGCATACACCTCTTGACATATTTTGTACAGCGTCAAACATTGCTCACGTAACAGAATTACGTATGTCATCGTCAATTACGAAGTAAATAAAACTTTCTTTAGTAGTAAAGAATTGTCGTAAACAAATCAACATCTGTTTCAATCGATCAATGTTTTTGCTGGTGATGCTTCTTCTTCTTCATCATCATCATCATCATCCAGCTCTTGTCCCTTGTTTTATTCGCAACAATTTTTCTTTTCCTATTTTATCCAGTCAATCTTCACGCTATCACTGTATCGCTTTTCTAAAACATCCATCTTTTCGTTGACCTTTTTCTAACTTTCAAGGAACACTTATTTGATTTATCTCCAACCTTAGAGAGGTTGGAGATAAATCAAATAGTGTTACAAGCCATGTTTGAACGATAATCTTGCTTTCTATTGTTTGTGACACTCTCTGACGTTTCATTAACCCAAATGACAGTCAAGATGATGGAACGATGTTTCCTGTATCTAGACAAACCGACTAACAAAGGAAATTAGCTCTGCTACTTATCCCCGAACCTATTAACCGTGAAGATATCACACACAACGAAGGTAATTAAGCCCGTTCACGCGCATTTGTCATAGATGGTGAATACTTCAACGCCTCCAAACAATAGGACATTAAGTACTAAGTCTTTAAAAGAAACATGTAGAAACAAGTAGGCTAAATCAACAAAAAGGTTTGATATACCGTCAATGTTGAGAGGAAAATGTCAATCAGAAATGTGGAAATGAGGACAGAGAAAATAGTTCTCAATGTTTTGAAAATTCTCCTTATTTGAAACGAGTTATGGGCTGAGAAAACTGTGCTGAATGTTTTTCAAATTCCCCTTAGCCCAGTGAAGTTATGGGCTGGGATTTAGAACTACCTTATTGTTTCCATGTAATTCTAAAAGATTCATGGCTTCTAGACCCGTAATTTTTGCCATAAAGGAATAATAGAAATCATTTAGTCCGCCTTTCAGCTACACAAACAACAAAAAAATGATCCTCGAGGAATTCTAGCATTTTGTATTGACGGTTAATATTGTATGGAGATTATATTATAACGACATCTTATCACCTTCAATTTGATATAAAAAGTTCGATTTTAAAAGTTTTATTTGTTGTTTCAACATATAAAGTCCTAAATTTTGTTGTTTCAGCACATGTTTCTTCAGTTATGTAAAAACAAGTTAGAAGTTAATCAGAGTCGACCTCATTCCTCATTGCTGCCAATAAGGAAATGCAAAACGTACATTGTACATAATCCTGCATAACTGCAGCTTTACATATAACAACTTGTGATACAATTTTCTTATTAATACATGATAAATATCAAGCGATGCGTGCTAAAACAAAAATGAATTATTTGAATCGTTAATTGGGCAGTGGTCATTACTACGAGTATTTCACGTTAATTTTATAACAAGTTTATTAGTTTTAAATACTTTGCTAGATATATATCTCATTGATCGTGTGAAAGTATGTGTAAAAGTTGTTTAATATATATGCTTCCTAAACCGGTTGTCTCTCTCTTTCCTTCAAGGATTTATTTATACCAGCATCTCTCTCGCACACTGCAATGTCGTGGTACCGTTGGTAGTAGTGTTGCGAATCGAGTATGTATCGAGTAATTTAATCGGTTGCTACAATCGATTTCAGTCTTATATTTGCTTACTATCTATATCAGGATTTGTCACGAAGTTAGATGTGACTGTCACGAGTCTAATCTTAGTAACGACAGGTGGTTTCTCTCTGTAAACTATGTGCATATATCTGTAGTCTGATTTCTAATCTGCATTCGCAAATGCTTCTCGAAGACTTTCAATCTTCTTCTTCTGTGCACGCATCATACCAGCCGAAAGACGTCCACTGCTGGACATAGGCTAAGGGGACGGGGAACAGGGGGGCGAAGGGGAGTAGGAGAAGGGTTAGCTTGTCATAATCACCACGCTTGGCAGGCGGGTTGGTGATCGCAGTGTAGCTGTTGCAATGCATAGAATCACAGAGAATGCTGTTCCCCATTCTCTGGTCCCTTAGTCGCCTCTGACACCCACGGGAAGTGATGGGATGGTGCTATTTTTTTACGTCCGACACCATACAGTACAGTTCCACCATACACCATACAGTAGTTCTGTGCTCGCGTTCGACCACATTCCATCTGATGGAAAGCGATGATGCCAAGAAGTTAACCTGTTCACTCTTGACTTAAAGATACCCAGGATGTAGTATCAAGAAAAAACACAGTCTCCGGCAGGAAATTCCACTCCTTAGCTATAAGCCCAATTAAAGTATTTCCAAAACGTGGGTGGGATGTCCACCATGTACCTCAACAGACCATTTAAGTCTTTTGCTATATCTATTTGTTCATCTTATTGTAAACATAATTATATACGGGCTAGTATGAGGAATCTCATAGTCATAACAGTCAAGGTAACTCGTAAGCGTAACTTCAATTCATTCACACTTTTACAGTCAATACTCAATCAGTGAAGCGATACCTAATATCCGATTATTCAATACAATCAACTTCCTAAGTCGAGTCCCTCACTAGTTCATAACTTGAAACATGTTTTTGCGGTATTATCATGATTACTGTAACACTTTGCTAGTATTCAGCGTTAGCATATATTTCTAATAAGCTTGCGGTTTTTTTGAGGTCACCCGTCGCGAACAGCTGTTATGAAATAAAATTATGTTTCTATCGTAGAATGTTTGATGCTGTTTGCTTTTATAGATTAAATGTTGTGTTTGATTTATTCTTCCTTGTATTTCGTGTCCGTCTCAGCATTCGTAGGGTTAGTCAAATTAAACTCTGCACTCACTGCTAAAATTCTGTTTCATATTTTCACGTCGGGATTTTTCTTCGTGTAAAAACTGTTGCCCAATATAAAACTGGCTATGAGTTTTCAATTGTTTTTTCATGCCTTTAAATATAATCACGGAGCTTCTAAGTGAAGGATTTTCTGTAACTTTATTAGGATCCGAATGTATTATAATTATATCCCCTTCATCGATAAATTGATGAGCTAGCGATAAAATTTTAATAGCTTTATCTAAAATCTTCTCGACTATTTCGACCTTAATTTTAGATTTTATAGGTCTGTAAATCATACAGTTAGCTGTAACGAAGACTCAAGAATATTATAACGTTTATTGATCTTTCAAAGAATGTGTAAAGTCCTGTTTATTATAATCATCAACATATTTTACTGGACTTAACTATGTATTTATATATATGGCCTCATTTTATTTGCACTTTTATTTCCATTTTGAAAGAAATGCCTCTTATTTAAGAAAATTTGTTAGGTGCAGCTACTGCTTTAAAGTTATATTCCAAGGGTAAAGTATCAGCTTCAGTTGTCTCTACTATTAATATTAACAGAACCGTTTTCGGCAAATTTAAACCATACATGAAACCAGAAACCCTTTTGTTGGCTTCTTAACTCATCTTGGGTTTTGTTTGGTTTCAATTTTCCAGTACTCCTCCCAAAATCATAAGTATGGCTATCTCGGTTGATCCTTTGTATTATACCTAATGGATATGTCACCGGAAATTTGGAGACTCCCGTAAGATTGTAATAAATCTTTATTAGATTATAATTTCTCGATATATTATGAAAAATTTGTTGTGTATGCCATAAATCCAATTCAATCATTTCCAATATATCCGTGTCTTATTAAGAAAAAATAGTTTACAATTTCACGCGATATTTTATAATTTGGCATTGCATTTTCCGGTGACACATATACAGCTACAAACCGTGGCGATAAAAGGGCCAGTAATCACATAACCTTGATTAATTTGTCTATGGCTACCAACCAACAAGGATGTAATTATGCAAGAACGACAGTGAACGTAGAATTTAATAAGAAACCGATCGAAGCCGACCTTAGACTAATTTACTGAATGGTGCAGAATTGCCATAAAGATATTATGTTATTACGTTTTACACCTCAACGAATGCCTGAGTTATTTGTCAATATAATATTATAGTATAACGTTAGTTCTGACAGAATTGTGGCAAGGTCTTCCAATCGTTTGTGATTATTTCGAAATCGTTTAATGATGTGACTTCTTTGTTGGTTTTGCGCGATGTTTCTTATTTTATTGCATAGATCAGGATGACGAGCAACATCTACTTGAGAATGAATAGTTCTTTAAATGCCTATTCTAGTGGTATGACAACAACAGTGTGCATTGGCAGCATGTAAGAATGTCTTACTATTCAAAATAGATAACATCGCACAATTTTTACCATCCACTACACTGTTCACAATAGTGTACTTTTAAATCAGCTTGGTAAATCAGACCACCCTACATATCCATAAGACTAAATTCCATATTAGGACATCCATCAGCCACAGAATAATCTAGAACCATTAGGTATCACGTCTGTGATTGCTTACCTCACATCTATGTGTAGTTTGTACATTCGCTACGCTTGCGATGCCAGACCTTGGTGTACGTTTCCTATACAAGTTAGCAGCTTGGCGCCGGTACTTAGCAAGTGCTTGTGGCTTTACTAATTGCTTGGCTTTAGATAAAGTTGGGTTAGTAATTGGTACCCTGTTTCAATTTGAATTGACTGGTTGTACACTTTATGGATCTTATTGTTAGTATAATTAATTTTAGTTTTGCCTGTCCTGTGCGAGTCGCAAATATTATTTTTCTTTCTTTCAAGTTGGACTAAAATTTAAAAAAAAAATCACCGTATTGATGATTTACCTGTTCTACTTACAAAACCGAAACTCCAAATTTTAAGCCTGAAGCTATAGCACCTAAGTATGCCATCTAAGTATCTAGATACTTAGAAGAAACGTGTTTCAGACAAAAAATCACACGAAGCCACTTCTCTGGAATATTACGACTGAAAAAAGTTTTCATTCAACTTTTTTCTCGTACTCAATGATCGCCACCCGTATAAAATCTCAGGTATAAGTTATCATTAAACAAGCCAGATAAAACAATGTTGCATATAATCACATCTTCCCTGAGAAAGGAACCGGTGATATAACCTTTATTGCTGTTGATGCACTGTACTTCCTATGTGCCGGTCCGCCAGTGTTCCTCCGCGCTTCGTTGGCGCGAGACGTGCAACCATTTAAAAAAAAAAAATCAAAACGTCGTCGTCATTTTGTTTATAGTTCCAAATTCGAAAACAGTTCAATAACAAAAAGTTTTTAGTTAAAAAGTTTATGTTGATTGTGTGTTGTGAAATGTTGTTCTTTGCGTTGCATTGTTAAAGGATTTGTCGATCGCATTGTTTTGCGGGTAAGTTTGTCAAATGTTATTATAATGTCGTAGGCGGTTCAGTGTTTTAATATCAAACAGTGCTGAATGTTTATTATTCTTGATTCATGAATTAGCGATGATGATAGTTTTGTCGCTAATTAAACATCTACCCGCATAATAAGGCGACCTACTATGTTTACCTCTTTAAGTCATTGCAATTCTGGTATCTTACTGAACTATAACTTGGTTTTTTGAAACATGACCCTGCCCTTGAAGAATTTGTACTAGCGTAGCGGCCCCTCGACTTCGTCTGCCTGTACAGTTATTCTATCACTCGGGAACAGTGCTGTTTTTCTAGATTAAATTAACCTTTTCTGTACCCCTGACGATGTGTACGTAAAATTTCATGATGATTGGCTAATTAGCGTTACAAACTCACATTAGTATGCTTTTTAAAAGAATTACCAGAAGAACACCTTCCAGGTTTTGTCATTGGTAGATAAACTCATGAAGTATTTTATATTCTTGTTTATGCAAATCTTATCTTTATCTCAGCGCAAACTTGTTGTTTCTTCAGTCTGAACTGATTGCGCGTTTATCTTAAAGGACGCAATCTGTTCCTTGACACATTCAATGGAACATTTTAGGGATGTACTTTCCATTATGGACCGTCGATTTGAAAGTTCATATTTTTTTTGTAGATAGTACTCATAAATATAAAACTTTTTACGTATTTTGAAGTTACGGAAATTCACAGTTTACGAGATATAATTGTTTAAAGTTTCCATACAAATTGGAAAATAGCACGCCATTTTCAAATTTTTAGGTTGGATAAATTGTCACGGTAGACGTCAAAGTTGACATTTCACGTTCCGTTGACGGTACAGGTGTTATATGTTAAATATGTTTTATGTCATATTTTTACTTATATATAATTTTATTTTCACTTACTCACACATCACAC
>NDFZ01005362.1:110584-126383 GCA_002192655.3 Mamestra configurata | reverse complement strand
GTTGAAGATCTGATCTGAAGCCAAGATTGCAATAAATTGATATTGGTCGAACACTTATCCACCTTAAGCACAAATTTTTACAAATATTTTTCAGAGAATCTTAATCAGAAAAGTTAATTCAATCGTCTCATTAATTGGACGTACCAATTAGTTTTCCCAAATGGAGCTATCGCAAGTATCTTGTTTAACGTCGCAAAAAAACAAAACATTTAAAGGGAGTCGCAGTATAAAAAAGATTGGGAACCCTTAGCTTAACAGTTCACATGACATCTATCTTTTTGTCAAAATATATTGTCTGTTAACCCTATACTTATCCCATATACCTGCTGAGTTGCAGTCGACTTTTACTGTGAAATGGTAGTCCCACACTTGGGAGGAGACTATAGGAAGCTATAGCGTAAGATAAACATTATTAATTTACTCTTCAGAAGTTGCAATAAAATAATAGTTATTTCTACTAACTAAACAATAAACATACATATTCGTAGTAGTAGATTATTTCCAAAACATTGTCTTGATTGATCATTTTCAATCGTGAACTATATTCATCATGTTTTGTTAATAAACTATAAATGTTTTATATTATTGAGAACATAGATTTAAATAGTTATTGTTAATCAACTTTGTTTGTTATAGTTGTGGAATTTTAAATAAGAAATTGTTTGTTAAAATAACAAAATCGAAGTTGTGACTATGAAGTAACGAATAGATTTTAATTAGCATAGCCGGCTTCACACGGATGCAAATTATGTACACAAACCTTTCTCAGATGTCGCTCTTTCTATGAGTGAAAATCGTATTGAAATCCGTTTCATAGTTTAAAAAAGCAATGGACCGTCCACACGATACAGACTTCCAAAAACTTCTAGAACTTTGTCTATGTAACAAAGCAATGCTGAGTCTGCATAGACAAAACTCTTTAATGTGTGGACCCACTATTAGCGGCGAAATAGACAGTGACTTTATTTTATACTCATTTAAAAAAACTGGCATTCTATAATCTCAGGTACATGAGTATAATTAAAATCACATAAATTGTACTATAGAAACGGCTCAGATTCTCACAATACCCGCGGACATTAAAAATAAATAGAAGCCCATTTATGAGCACCAGGTAGTACGCTTTTTACTACACTGTAATCAAGCAAAATCGACACACATAATTGACACGATAACAAGCCACTGTCAGAAGTAAACCGTCTGACATTTGAAGGTCTAAGCAGTCTAGCATCAACTATCGCAGCCATCGCTGTTGCAATATTCGTTGCAGACAGTGCACATGACGAAAACGCAGCGATTTCCATGTCTACTGTTGTAAGATCCAATACTTGTACTGTTCCATTGTTTTATGTATGGTGTAATGGCGTAACAATGGTTTTTTGGTCATCTTTTTTAATATGTGATTGTTGGTTTTACGTTTTGTCCAGTTTTTTGTTTAGATCGTCTCAAAGCAACGGATCACTCTTTTAGGAGGTTATTCTAAAGTAAGTTGTCAATCACAACACAATTAAAGGTGAATCAGATGATCGATTTCATCCCTTTTTTTTAATTTAATATGGGTTTGCTCTCGACTCTAGTCTAGGTCATAGATGACAGAGACAAAGTCGACGATGGAGCGAGCTTACCCAGACGAGGCATGTTCACTCTAATTTTGAAGAGATTAGGGTTGTATGCGTTCGGAAACACAGACGCAGGCAGAGAGTTCCACTCCTTTGCTGTGTGCATTATAAAAGACATTTGGAAACGTCCATCGTTCGTAATCCATCGTTTTGATCATCATCTTCCTGCCTTTCTTCAAGTAACTTGTGGTTGGTGCATACGTTTTCTTCTTCGATCACCCCTACCATGTCCATTTCTTTAATATCATTCTTCACACAATGCATCTATTCTGTGGCCTATCTTCCGCCCCATCCATCCACAATTCCACATCCGTCACTGTTTTAGTCAAATGAATTTCATCACCATCCTTTTGAATCCTTAATTATAAAAACAGGAAATGAAGACAAATTCAACAACAATAAATTCGGGTTTAACAGACGGACTATCGTGTTAGCGGACAATTAACAGGCATCTTAACACACAATATTGCGTTTTAAACGATCAAACGCTACCGCATTTCAAATCAAACACTTAGAAATCTGCTCACCCCAGAAAAGAAAGAAGCGTAACGTTAAATATTGATGTAGAAGTCACATTTTCTGAAATACAGAACAAAGATAAAAAGAGAATTAGTATACTAGGTATATTTATCACCATTCTCATTGAATTTGATGATTCAACACTGCTTGTAGCAATCAAGAATCAGAAGATCCATCAAAGACAGATGTAGATGTTAAATTAATCACAGCTCGTCCTGATGAAGTTCTGATTTCTGAATTAGATAACAGACTTAATCAAAGCAGACAACATAAGTAGAACTTTCGCGGACACCACACATAATATCTCTGCCCTCATAATATTAGTAAACAAGACGCTGTTTTCTTTGTTAATTAACAAATTGAATATGGATGTCATTATCTAACATTTCCTCGAGGCATTTATAAAAAGGATTTTCTATTTTATTATTTTATTTATGGTTTGGTTAAAGAATGATATGTCACCGTTACATCATGCGAAACCTCAATCAGTGTCAATAAATCACTCAAAACACAAAACGTGCTTTTGTCAACTTTGATTAATTGGCACTTGCAATCGTATCTTCTTTTTCTAACTTCCTTATTCGTATTAATTTTCAATTTTCTATTTTTTCCATCGACACTGCCTTTTAAATTATCATCATTCACTATTCCAAGAAAAAAAAATGTTCGAACGGCAAATTAAAAATATTGGATAAATGTTTGGTCCCACAGATATAGTTGAACCTACTGATTTCTGGGTCTGAGACCCATGAATATAAACGTGGATCATACTGCCACGTGCAGTAGGTACTGATCATACAAAACATATAACTAACTAGCGAACGTCACGCGGTTTCACCCGCGTAGTTCCCGTTCCCGTGGGAGTACGGGGATAAAATATAGCCAAATCTTTTCTCTTTATAATAGTATAGACAATGCTGTAAATAATTTACCATACAAATCCATCCACCTAACCAGTAGATGATCACAACAAGCCACAATAATCAGTATCGTAACTGATTCCTGAGTGATACTAACTTCTGAGAAGTACATAAATACGCATGAAGTATTGCGCTTTGATGAGCTCACAGTAATCGATGCCATAGTGCGTCTGGTTTACCGTGAATAAGGTGGAGAACTCACGAGTTGAACACTGTGTATTGGTGGAAAATACTAGAAATACAAAAATCGATGAGCGAAGTATTTATATGGATTAAATTATGAAGGGTATGCGGTATAGAGAGTACGGTAGTAAGTCCCGCACACCTCCACTGAAAAATGGGAGGATCCTCTGAACCAGACGTTTGTTGTGTCTGGTTGGCAACTGCCCGATAGTTGATATTCGACTGTTGTATGTTCAAATCGCACGGAAAACTTTGCTTGCGCGATGCAGGATTTCGATGTTAGTTCGTCGTAGATGGCGCTGCGGTACTTTTTGTTGCCGTACAAATTTCGCTTCTTACTCTTTCATGTGACGACATTGATACCGCTACAAAATGACAAGAAAGACGTACCTACATAAGAAATGCTCAGATTTAGAAATTCACTCCACAGTCTCAGGTTCAGTTGGACTATTTATGTGGCTCAGCTGAAAGCCACACTATTTTTGACGTTTTAAAAACATAATTATGGTCTTGGAAACGTGTTGTGCATCTTTAAGTTTGTGCTAAATATTTCTTGAATTTGTAAATGAAGCGAATGAAAGTGAATTATTGCTTCTCATCACGTGCAATATTAATGATTTACTGAATTTTAACAATAACAAGAAATAAGCTGTTTCAGGTCATAAATTTTGAGCGTATCAGATCATGGGTCGCAAGTACCTAAAAATATTCTAAGTCAAACTCGGTCAATACCTCGTAATGAGATATTGCGCTCACAGAAGCAGAAACTTAAAGTAATCGATGTATCACCGTTGTAGCGAGACTAAAGCCAGTGCACACTGGCCAATTTGTACACAACACGCTTTAATTAGTGCAAACAAAAAACACGTGGGTGAGTCATGTCAATCTTAAGGTGGAAGCGCCAGGGTAGCCCGCGAAATTCAAATTTTCTTATATTTTTTTGCAATTTGTAAGTCAGTGTCAAGCTGTATCTTGAACAAAATATGATTTGCGATCGTAACACATATTTATTTACAGAATTATAATCATTATCAAAACAACCCTCTAAGTTCATTTAACTCGAATTAATGATTATTTCATAAAAAAGTCATTCAATCGAGTTACATGAATGATACAACCTGTATTGGTGATTTTAATTATTATAACTCAGTTAAGCCATATTTGTTACGGTCGCCAATCGTATTTTTATCAACATACAACCTGAAACTGACCTGCAAATGCAATAAACGTAAGAAAATTTTAATATCGCGGGCTACCCTGGCGCTTTCACCTTAGCTAGGATATGCATAATTGTCTTGAATATGACTGTGTTGCCAGGCAATTAAGTATTTCACTTGCTTTTAGCCTATAACTGTCTTCAGTCCAGAGTCCCATCTATCGCTGTGCCAAAATTCATCATAATCGGTTAGGCGTGAAAGCGTAACAAACCAACTTACTTTCGCATTAATATAATATTAGTAAGTATAGCAACTGTGTTTAGACAATTTAAAAATTTTACTCACGTTCTGCTTAAGAAAAAATTTGAAGTTTCACAATGTCATTTGAGATCCATAAAATAATACATGTAAATTAAATGTAGCATTTTATGTCACTGGAAAATTACAAACGCCGTAAGATTGTAAAATATCGCGTGAAATTGTAAACTATTTTTTGCTTAATAAGACACGGATATATAGGAAGCTATTGAATTTGGATGGGATTTATTGTAAACAAAACAATTTTTACATAATATCGAGAATCTAATAAAGATTTATTACAATATTACGGAGCCTCAATTTTCCAGTGACATAGATTAAATACTTATAGTAGAATCGAGAGTTTGATTAACAATAGATTTTGTAGTGATGACAATAATTGTATTATTGTGGCTATGCAGAGATGAATAGAAAGTTAATAAAAGCAATTAAAGTGAAATTATGTCCATAATTGTCACTATTACAAGATATTATGAAAGTAACCACAAATACATTTTGCGGGTGCATTGACACAAGACTTGGAAGTCTTTTTTTATTTACGGGCCACTAAAATTGTATACCTAAGTACGTGTCTGCACACGTTCGTGTTGATCGGTGAGGAGTTGCTTACCCTTGATTTAGAATCAAGTCACAGTTATCATTAAAGTTAATTGTTGTCGGAACTGAAACATGTAAAATTTCAACTTTGTAGGATAGTGGTTCTAATTCAGCTTGCAAAAATTACTTAAGAAAACTAACACAACAATAAGATTATATACAGTCCATGTTACTTGATAGTCGCCAAAATTAACTCCAGTTGTCACAGTATCAATACACCCAAAGTGACATTTAAAAACCTTGTAGGGTCATCATCATCAGTCATCACAGGTTGGTTTGAACATGCTAGAATTTATTAAAAATCGGCTTACAGTACAAATAGAGCTTCATCATTACTCTGCTTGCTACCTTATTTGTTTTAAATCATAATTCCAGCCGATAGATGTCCACTGCTGCAACCTCCCACAAGCATCGCCACATCGACCGGTTCTGGGCGTATCGCATCCATCGGATTCCCATGCCTTCACCAGGTCATCGGTCCATCTTGTGTTTCAAATATTTGTTTACACTAGAACATAATTTCGAGATAATTCCCTTATATGCCTTAGATATAGCCATAGATTTGAATAAAATTTCAACACCGACAACATACACCGCGGTTAATCTCAAGCCATGTGGGTCACGTATGGCTCACAACGGTATTCTAACCTGTTCTAATGATTGTCCTAATGTAGGTACGGCCGTTGCTGTTGCATACTCCGGTTTGAATAACTTACAAATTGAATGTGCAAAGCTACATATTGCATTTTATAAGGCGCGAACTAAACTGAAAATTGATTTCGACACTTCATTAGAAAAACAAGCTATAATGATTCCGTATGAGTTTGTTCGCCAATGCGTTTTACCATCAACAGTAATGAAAGTTTCGTCATAGTTTTATAGGGCATTCTGTGGGCATCCACACTTGGCCCCACATTGGTCTTTGTTGGTGTGCCTTATTTCCAAGTTTACTATCACACAAAAACGGATAAATTTAAGACTTGTGTTCTGATTGGTCGCTATTTTATGTCAGTCCACAATTTCTCGAAATGACTTGGAGACAGTACTATAGACTATCAAATTTTGATGCGTAAAAAAATATTCCAATTAATGTTCAGTTGACAATTTATCGAGAGTTTACAATCTCTCAAGTTATTTTATAATTTTACGGAGATTGCCATTTTCCGGTGACATCTATATTGCTATTACTACTAGTCCCTTACATACGTCCTTTGCTGGGCAAAGGCCTTCCTCCATTCCTTCCAACGGTCACAATTGTGCGCTCTTCCTTCCAACTCTTAAGGAAGACATCCAGGTTGGCCCGTCTTCTCTATATTACATATTATAGTCAATTTAATTAGCTTTCAAATGTTTACATGTCATCAACTGCATCAGTAGCATATGACTTAGTTTAGTTATGGTTACTATGTGTGATTTCTGGTATAAAATTCATATCAAGATCGGTTTTTACACTTACAAGAAGATCATCGAAAACAATAATAATATGCTTAGCTTCTTCTTTTATTTGTCAAATGCATATTATTATTGTTTTAATCTTACTTGGTTTTTATTTTTGTTATGCATATTGTGTAACTTCGACTCTAGCACGGTACCACGGCGCCTGGTGACCTGTAACACAGTTTTTCCCAAAAACCTATATCAGGCAACAGTCTCTCATAAAGGTGGAAATACAGCTGAGGCATTTTTCGTACACATTAACTTAGCTTTGTGAAGAATTGATAATTGTCACTATTATTATTATTATAATCTCATAATTATCCTGCATCAGTCATGATCATTTAAATACAAGATCTGTGTTTTCCATCACAGTACACAGACTTCCTCTATTCTGCACTACGCCTAACATCATAGGTATGTGGGCCACTTGTATGGCTCACAAACGGTACTATACTAACCAGTTGATTATCCTAATGCATGGTCACTGCTATTGCACATTCAGCGGTTTTAATGGCCGACATTCCAAATCTTAATAGGTAACATGATGATGCGAGAAAAATCGCGGTAGTGTTAGCTCCAGTTCGTAGGGGTCATTGGTTGAGATATGGAATAAGCACAGGTCATGCAGAAACGGTTTTAAACCAAAGAGAAGTTTTAGAAGAGGTTACTAGGAGACTTGGAACTCTTTTGTATGTATTTTTCCCGCTGATTGTTCACATTTCAATATAACTGCAGAACTTGATGACTGTTGCTGTGGGTGTCGTAAGAGTCGACTAAGGGACTCTCCAGAGAATGGGCAGCAGCATTCTCTGTGCATGGCAACAGCTCCACTGCGCCAACCTGCCTGCCAAGCGTGGCAATTATGGGAAACCCCCGCTCCCGTTGGGGGCGGCCTATGTCTAGCAGTGGATATCTTTCGGCTGATATGAGATGAGTAGGTGTAGGAGGACACGCTGCAATCATTTGCAAGTCTTTGGACTGAGATCTTCGTTTATCTAACTGTGACTGTACTTTTTAGCTCTTGTGTTCTCTAAGGTGCCTTAGGGCGCAGTCTTCTGAAATTTGCTTTTGTTTCTGCCCTGTTTAAGGTTGTGCATTGTCAGAAAGTCACAAAACAGGTTTGACGGAGTCCTAATGTTAAGGTTAGTTAATACTAACTTTTGCCACCAGCTTATGAATAGCCCAAGCAAAGTAATAACCAGCTTAATACTTCATACAGTTAGCTTAAGCAAAGCGTACCAAAGCGACGCGTACACAATTTATCGTGATTGTAAGTTATGGTGTCTTAGATAATTGCAGTTGGTTAGAAAGCAGTGTGGCACAGTTGCCTCTTTCCTCCATGTTACTGAGGATCATTCAAGCCAACTGACGTGTTGCTGTGTTTTACGATTTTTGTTAGTACATTGTAAGGCAATGCAATTAGCGTTTTATCGCAAACTTGTAGGTACTTTATGTACATTTTAATTGAAACGTTGTATAACTCGCGAGAAAAGTCACTGCAACAGTTCACCCAGTTAATTGAGTACCTAATTATTTATTTTTACCAGTTTATTAAGCCTTAGACGAAAGAAGAAGAAAAAGAAAAAAAAAATTCCACCTTGTATCCTTGTTTAAGTTCTCCATCCACATCCTTCTTCTTTATCTGTTTGTCTGTATGTCTTACGCCCTTGTTTTTAAATCCCTTGCAAAGCTATATTATGATCTCAATTTTCCACTGCATCATCTTCAAGTTTTTTTTATTCATCAGTATTATGAAGGTGACGAATACCAGTTTAAAACCTGGCAAAACAGCGGTCAAGATCAACCCAGAAAATACATAACACAACAACGTTAGATCACATTACGACCCACCACATGTAATTCAAAGTCATGTGCCATACAATCATATGAACAAAGCGGAGCACACAATAGAGCAGATTTATCTACGATTTAACGCCTTTGTAAAGAATAATACATGAAAGATACATGTGGTGTAATGAGCAGTCGTTCTTTCCGCGCTGATTTGCAAAGGAGATACATAATATAGTCATTGACACTGTATCATTCTATCGTACATAGATGATAGATTGCAACAACGTGTGTTGATTTCCATAATGAAGTGAGGAATTGAGAAAAACGTGAGAATGGGGAAGTCCGTCTAAACGATAGAAGAAACCCATAGGTATATTTCAATTTGCCAATGATTTGGTATGCAATTTACGATATCTTTGATGAATGATCTAGCGTTAAGTCCCAGTTCATTTCAAGACAAAGATAGGATAGAAAATAAAGATGTAACTGACCTCAAAAAGGTCACCAACGGTCATCAAGGACAAATATTCGTAGTTGATAGCCAACCTCCAATCAGGCAAGCAGTAGAATCTAATGAATCTGAACTAGGAGTTACCGATAAACACACAAGGCTAAGGTTACAACTACATATTATAAAGGATGTTACGAACAAATGCATCCGTTAGCCTTAGCCTACGCTTATGACCACATAATTTGTGCACATCGGTTATAAGGGCTAACCCACCAGCGGATTTGCGGTCGAAATCGCGTGTTGATTTGGCAGCCGCAAGCGTAACTTTGGTTTGCGTTTTTTTAGCTTGGACTGGTGTTCGTGCGTCTTGTCTTTAAACTAATTCTAAGTTATTATCAGCATTTTGTTTATATTTTAGTTTTGGGATATTTAAATTATTGTGTTTAAGTTTTAAGTTAGCTTTTTAAAAACATTTGAGCCTCAAATGTTTTGAGGTTTTAATTTTTTCGAAGAATGAGAAACATTTCAAGACGAGAATAAAGTGAGACTTGATCATACATAATCTTAACAAGAACAATTTCTCAGATATTAGACAATTGGCATACTGTCTCAAAAATAAGTGAAACTAAAAATAGTCCCTAGCATTACTAATGTAACAATGGCAGATCTCAGAACTCAGACAATACTAACATGACAAATAAGAAATCTTAATGAACTGTAAAGGAATGTTAATTAATATGAATGAACTGAACGAACAAAAAGCAAGTGTATCAGAGTAGGCGAGGCGCTAATCGAATTCCTTGTCTGGAATAAGACACTAAGGACTTAGGGAAAGATTTTTCCAGAACATTTATTTCTTCTTTGTTTCTTTTAAAGTTTTTATGGCAGTTTTTAGGTTGAATTTTAGAAAGAAATTTCTGCAACGCAAATATTTTTACGGACTACCGAGTACATATGTAGATGATACGGTGAAATATACAAGAACAATGTGTTATCATAAAGCAAAAAAAAGGTCTACCGTTTCAAGTAGAGACACAGGCAAATATTAATTAATATGCTAGCGTAAAATAGAGTTTAAAAAATATGCTTATAAACATAGATTCACGTGTTCATAAATCTAACAGAAACACGCAATATCTTACAAAGATAGAGAGAAATAGATATTTCCGACACTATCGGGCACGTCAAATCTTATCGCAGATGTGAAGAATAAACTGATAACCAGTCTTTCTTCGCAGGTACTTGTGATATGGATTTCCGTAATAGTCTATGGGAAAATTGGAGTGAATTACACAATCATACTTTTACCGGGAAATTGGGTTTAGTTGATAGGATTGGACATTTTTTTAAGGATGGGAAATCATCAAATGACTTCTTCCGCTCTGGGTGGAGCGGAAGGGCGTGTCAGACTCTTACTGACTAAAACCCATCCGTGTTCCTTCTAAAGCCCTTTGCTTTCCAGGGCCGCGGTGACTCTTTCGAACAAATTCCGCAACCCTGGCAGGCTCTGGCCCTAGCGGGCCCCGTCCTCTTTGCTGACATCTCTTTGAGGCGCGCGTGAAACACAACGCGCCATCGACCCGGGCCTGGTGGTGATCGGACAGCGAGCCACCCAACGCTCGCCGTCCGCAGGCCCGCGCCTACGGTGGCCGGGGATCGCCCTGCGACTCCCGACGCCCGGGGCGTCTTCTCCTGTTGCGGCGGTTGGGGCGAAGGCCTTGCCTTTCCCTCGCGCGGCCCGCCTCCTCCTTCGCTAGCATTACTGCTTCGCAGAAGGAGGTGACCGCTTCCCAAGCCTCCTCGCTCCGGACCATGGATTCAACCAGGGCCGGACGCGAGAGGTTGCCGCCGCCGATCGCCTCGACGAGGACACGGCGGTGCTCAGCCCAAGCAGGGCAGACCTCCACCGTATGCTCCACCGTGTCCTCCGGGCGATCCTCACAGTGCTGACACCCGGGCGTATCCTCCCGCTTAATCCGAAACAGGTACCTCCCGAAACAGCCGTGTCCGGTAAGTACCTGCGTCAGGCGGAAGGTGAGGACGCCGTGGCGCCTCTCCAGCCACTCCTCAAAGAGGGGCCTTACCGCCGCAATTGTGGCGTGCCCAGCGCTGGGCCGCGATAGTCGCAGTCTCCATACCGCCATAGTATCCTGCCGGAGCTCCGTCCGCCGCGACGCAATTTGCCGTGGCAGCGGAGTTTCGCCCCGGCGAAGCACCTCCACGCGCCACGCGTAAACGTGCGCGAGGGCTCTCGCCTCCAGATCCCATGGCGGTAATCCGGCAAGGAGGCTCGCCGCCTCGCCGGAGACCGTGCGGTATCCCCGAGCCAGCCGGATGGCCATGACCCTTTGGGCCGCGTTGAGAAACATACGTAACACATAATGTTTTTGTAGGAATCTCTGTTTCGGAGTAAAATAAGTGTCAACATTATAATGGTGGACCAGATCCCAAGTTTCAAAACTTGTCTAGTCCGTGTATTCCCGTTGTCCCCGTAAGCTGTCCCCGTTAATTTATTGTAATATTTACTTTTCAAATTATGGTTGTTGCGTCTCCGTTGCGTTAGAGTGCCTTTATTTATTAAGTCCCTTTGTCCCCTTTGACGGGAACATGGGCTATGGGGACAACGGGAAAACACGCTCAAGTCAGGGTAGGTTGGAGATTGATAAACGATAAAAAGAATCTTACGTAATTTTTAATCTGTTCGTTATAATCTAATACTCTTAAAAGAGCCATTCCAGATTTAAGCTATACATTACATCTTCCGTCTATGCATACACTTTTACGTTCTTCGAATGCTCATCTTTTCAATCAGATTAAAAGATCATCAATTCCAGTTTGCTGCATCAAAGTTAAACATTGTATGCTGCAACAGTAACTACATAATTTACAACGTACTTATCGTCAACCGCAGTCACAGTCAACCGAGGGTAACGAACAACTAACGGTGCTCTTTGACAAGTATAGGAACTGCACTATTATACAACCCTACTTGTAAACTGTTATTTATAGCATTTTGATAAACATCGTGTTGCGGATTTTGATCTTGTGTAGATTTTGGTTCATCTTTTTCGTCGAGTATCTACAGTATTGTTGTAACTACTTGTGCTGGCTGCATGGTACGATTTTCCAGCTGTCAACTATATTTCGCAGTTGATTTTGTTTATGCATTTTTTTTTCTTTTAAGCCATTGTCTCCATCATCCATTTCTCTATCTATCTTCGTTGTCACTTGTTTGTCAGCTAAAAATCTCCTGCGTGGAATGGGATGTTGCTGCTGGGGTGCTGCGTGGGTGTGAACTGAATGTACCTATGCATTGTGCATCCCATTTTGCGAATGAGACCAAAAGGGAAATCGGTCGTTTATAAGAACAATATTTTTTCTTTTTGTCACAGAGATTTTTAACACGAGGCCCTGCTTAAGCTATTGCAGTTTCAGGTCGAAGACTCCAAGATGATGAATTATCTTCATGATATTTGGCTACTATTTTTGGAAGTTGCTCATAAGTACGTGTTTATGTTACCTTGACGATGTCACAGGATTGCATTGAAGTGATTGTGCACAAGTACGTTACGTGGGAATATGTTTGTTCATAAAGTGCCGCTAAACGTCGATTTAGTACTAAGATTGTGCTTCCAGTGGCGTGGGAGATGCGTTTTATGGTTCATGTTGTGAGTTGTTAGCGTTTCAAGTTGTCTTTTTTTTAGTTATGAAACCCATTTCTACTTCTTCGTTGCGTTTGTGTTGCTTGTTCTTCTGTGCTTGTCCTGGGTTTCACTTGATAGCTTTGATTTCAGTATATTCTAATTAATACGCTCTACTTATTGTAATTTTTCTGAATTACTGTAAAGTTTAACCTATTAATAACAATGGCACTCCAATTTGTATGAAAACTCACCAATAGAAGAGTTTAACCATTTCCTCGATCAGGACAGATTGATCTAGGGTTTCTTTTGCTTCCTTCTTCCTTTGATTATCATCTTTATAGACCACCGGACACAAGTCTTTCTTAAGATCAGTTTCCTCCAACCTCCTTTGATCAGGAAGATCAGGATTCTATTCAGCATCTTTGACGACCCTAGCATCTACGTAAATTCATAATTTTTTAAACTATCGAGACTGTCCTATATGGTTGTATCTCAAACAACCCTCAATCACGTGCATCTGACAGTTTCTCACCTCAAGTCACGTGTAATTAAATTACCATAAATGAATAGCCAGCGATCCTATCCATGCAGATTACAGTGTCGGGCCAATTTAATGGGAGAAATCGCTTGTCACTTAGCCCCAAGGAACACTCGCGTGCAAGTTAAGAGTTTCTAATCTTATCTGCTTAAACATTTGTGTTAAATACATCAACCAGACAGTTTGTTATTGTCCTATCGTCATACTGCGTGGAATATGCTTTATCACTGACAAGAGGACCATGAACAGAATCAGTTTTGATGTTATGAACATCGCTGTGTCTCACTGATGGGCAAAGTCTCCCTCTTTTCTTATTATCGGTCCTGTTTCTTTGCCATTTCATCTCAATTCTAAAGTAAGACATCCAAGTCGTCCAATTATCTCCGATGATGTACCCCGTTTTGCTGTTTCAAGACTACAGTCTAATATAGATGTTTGATATTCGCAGTGTAAGTAGTACTTATACCTGTTCGTTTCATAAACTTGAGGTCTGTGGCACTCGATAGTCTTGCTTCAGTTTTTGATTTAATTTTAACTATTTCTTTTTTCGCAACTCGTGTATGTCTGACCATAAGATAAACCAATGAACCCTACAGGGATTTGTTTGTTTAATTGATGTTTTGTTGGTACACCAACAAAACATCAATTAAACAAACAAATCAAATATAAATTATATTATCTCCTTCGCAGTCCTAATAAGGCCTTAAGTTCAAACGTAGGTGAACAACTGAAAGGATGATACACTGGCGTGGGTTCACTAAATAGTTACACAATAAAGTTGATTAGTACCATTAACAAGTCTAGCAAGAAATTAATCACGTAGGTAAATGCCAAACTCAAAAGGCTTCAGATTGATTTTACGAGGCTATGTGTAGACTAGACGCCTCCAGAAATGAATCTTCACCTCAAAGTTGCGTTGATTTACTCTTTGGCTTTCAAACTTAATGAGTTATTATCACCTCAGTAAAGATAATCTAATAAGGGTAGAAGAAGACCAAAAAAACGATGGACGATTGGTTTGTGTGATATAATATGGCTACATTGGAAGAACCTATTAAATTGACGGCAAATAGATATGTATGGAAGAGAAAAATATGCTTCGACGCCCCAAAAAAAATGAAGCAAGCAAGTTCTACGTGGGGCACGTTTTGACCATGTTGGACGTATCGGGGCCAAACTAGCATCGCACCCTCCGGGTAGTAAACTGTTCTGGTCCCTTTCGAAAGCGGTTGAAACGAACTTTTGTCGGCCCACTTTACCACCAATGCTGAAACCTGATGGGTCGCTGGCCCACTCTGCAAGTGAGAAAGCAAATTTATTTGCATCTCTCTTTGCTAGCAATTCACGTCTGGACGCTGGCTCCAAGCAACCACTAACTGTACCTCGTTACTGTGACTCTTCGATGTCGGAGATCGCAGTTCACATGAAAGAGGTACGAAGAGTATTGTGCAGTCTAGACGTGAACAAGGCCAGCGGGCCTGACGGCATTTCAGCGAGAGTTTTGAGGCAATGTGCGCCTGAACTGTCTCCTGTGTTGACACGCTTGTTCCGCCTCTCTCTTGAAAAAAGAACGGTGCCAAAATCCTGGAAGCTTGCGAATGTACAACCTGTGCCAAAAAAAGGCGACCGTGCAGACCCTGCTCATTATCGACCGATCGCCATTACCTCCATTCTGTGCAAGGTTATGGAAAGGGTACTGAACAGTAAGTTGCTGACCTACCTTGAAGACAATGATCTCCTCAGTGACCGTCAATATGGCTTTCGCCGGGGACGGTCAACTGGCGATCTTCTTGTGTATGTCACGCACTGTTGGGGCGAAGCCATCGAGAAACACGGCGAAGCACTTGCTGTATCGCTCGATATCTCGAAGGCCTTTGATAGGGTGTGGCACGCAAGTCTACTCAGCAAGCTTCCTGCTTATGGCATCCCAGCTGATTTTTGTAGCTGGATATCAGACTTCCTTAGTGAACGGTCGATCCGAGTAGTCGTTGACGGCTGCTTCTCTGACCTCATGGCTATTAATGCCGGAGTTCCTCAGGGGTCTGTTCTCTCTGCAACTCTTTTCCTGCTGCACATCAATGACCTGCTTCAGCCTGGTATTGTTGGGTATGCAGATGACAGTTCGGTTTCAGAGAGATACTTGTCTAGCGCAAAAACCAGCGGGGAAGAAGTTCGTTCCTTGAGAGAGGCCATGGTAGAGCGGACAAATTTGACCTTAAGTCTTGTCTCCCAGTGGGGTGATGACAATCTGGTCTCTTTTAACGCCACCAAAACACAAGCATGCCTTTTTACCGCGAAAAGGAGTCGTTTCGACCTAACTCCGACTTTTCGGGGTACTTCTGTTCCTGTAACCGATCGGCTCGAGCTCCTAGGCATGGAGTTGACAACCAGTCTCAACTTTGGTGCCACCATTGAGCACAAAGCCCAAACTGCGGCCAAAAAGCTGGGCATCCTAAATAGAGTGAAGCGATACTTCACGCCTGGACAGCTTTTAACCCTCTACAAAGCACAAGTCCGATCCTGCATGGAGTATTGCAGCCACCTTTGGGATGGCTCAGCTAAATACCAACTTGCCGCGCTTGACTCGGTGGAACACAGAGCTAAAAGGCTCATTGGCGACGTAAG
>NDFZ01005362.1:22270-110059 GCA_002192655.3 Mamestra configurata | reverse complement strand
AAAAAAAAAAAAAAAAAAAAAAAAAAAAAAAAAAAGAAGAAAAAGCCAAAGCTTATAACAAATCAATGAAGAAGACTCATAATACTAACTGTTGAAAGATGTACGTCAGATTGTTAAATATGAAGAAAATAAATGTCACTTTACCCTCATAGACTAGATTAAAGGAGCGATCATGCTGCAAATGCATATATCTAAGAAATGTAGAATATTCCTATCACATTCTATAGTTCTTAAGTAATACATAAGAACAATATTTATACAGCAACAGCTACACCGAAGATCCCTATCGTGACTCCAAATTAGTCCGGCTCCGTTTTAAGAAAAAAATAACAAATGACTGCGCGTTAAAAATAAAATAATGGTTTCGACCGAACGGAATTGTAAGTTGTAAAAAGTAAGGAGATGGATTAGACACAGTTTATCGTCACTGAAGAATTTGACGGTAAGGTGACGGAGGAATTCTTGACTCGGCTCTGAACTATCGTGAACCCTGTAAAGTCGTTAAAGGAGGCTGAATAATACAATAAATTTGCGGTAGAAGTTACTAAACCAGGAAGCTACTTCAGATAATCAGATTTACACAAATAGATGAAATCACGAAACACGAAACGTCCAATGCAAATGTCAAATGAAAGGATAAAAATTCTTTTGCGATACCTACTCATTAACTTGCTTCCTAATTATGTATTGTACACCAAACCAATTTATAGTGTAGTGATAATAAAGTTCATGTACTCGTATAAGCTTAAGCAATGGGTTTCCTTCCAGCAAACCTTTGAAAGATTGAGAGATCACCAAAAAAAATCATCAAATTTCAAAATGAAAAACAAAATGTTTGTAACCTAATATCGTTAGTAAAAAAATCGGTAGCCTCCATAAAATTATAACTACATAATAACCAACTAAAATAGCTGCAAGTTCCCTTCAACATAATTTATAGCCATAATTATAAAACCATGTTCGGATCCAAAATTATCTTTACCGAACATTCAAATCGCTGCAAGGAGCAATTTAGATATAGCAGCGTCTAAATAGAAACTACCATTTGTCTTGAATCTATTAACAGATCCATTTTAGTTAATTGAGTTTAACTTTCTAATTTAGATTAACCTCTGTTTAACTTCAATGCGTCTGTTTAGTGGGGTAGTCCGGTTTAGGCGGCCAGGGGTTTATAAAAATAACGTGTAAAGATTCAGGCATAAATAAACCGTAAGAGTAACTTTGACCTCGCTAACCCTACAAAAAAAATACTGATGTACCAGAAAAGACTTCAAGATACTTTTGGCTAGATTTAACAAAGAACCTGGTAAAGAAAGAAAAAATGCTTTTCTAAATCAAATTTGGGACCCGCACAATAACTACATGTACAAAAAAGTTATAAGCAACTACCAATATAAAAAAACCTTGATGACCCAAAGATGCATATTTGAAGAATCTCATTGACTAAATAAAACAGCTCCGTAATCAGCAACTAATACTGCAGCTTTCGTATACTTAAAACAAAGAGATGCACTATTCAAAGTCCCCTTAAACATTGATCATAATAAAAACACTCATACGGTTGTAGCTCTAATTGACCACTTCTCTAATGCTGATAAAACTTGTGAAGAAGAACAGATGTTTTACAAACAAACTACTGTGGACATCAGTTAAGTGGACTTGCGTGTTACAGACTATTTATTAGCTGATAATAAGGATGGTAGTCCGAATATTTGGGCTTATTTAGGGTGCAGAGATCAAAAACACTGCAACCGCATATAACACAAAAACTAAACTACACAAAGCTATTGCCATTAAAAAAAATAACCATTAAAAATAAGTTCATATAGAAAAAACATACCAAAATTATGTACAATTAAAATATTAATCAAATACTAAGTATTAAATAACCCATAAACATCATAAGTTTCAATACAGTAAAACTACAAAGGAAGGAGATGTTACCATAGCAACTAAACTTTTTATACTAATTAACATGAATAACAATAAAACCCTTAATAAAAAATTAAAACAGTTCCGGATTAACGGACTTCATGTGAAGAAGAACAGATGTTGAGCAAACAAATGAATGAGACTAATTAAGTGAACGGTAAGATCAATGAAGCCGCTGGAGCTTTAGTTAATGGAAAAATAAGGGGGAATGGTTGAACCGGTCTCAGTGCAAACACTTTAAGCCAATATAGAATCACTAATGAGTTAAAACGCATTCACCTTGGTGGTAATTTGTTCATATTTGACTTTCGCGAAGTTGCATAAGTGTTCCGAAAACCTGATATTTGTAGAGGTCAGAGGTTGTATAGCTGCTATCCTAGAGCTAAGTTTTATAACCCAAATCGAAATTATTTTCCAACTGAATCCTTCTAAGGCTTCTTTCCCCTCAGCCTCAGCTATTCCTTTTTTCCTTCTTATATTTCAAAGGAGTGAAGATCCCTGCCGGAGTCTTTGTTTCCTGATAGCTACAACCTAGGGATCTTTAAGTCAAGAGTGAATAGGTTACTTCTAGACAAGAGTGCTCAATTGTCGACCACATCATCGCTTACCATCAGGTGAGATTGTGGAAAACGCGCAAATAAAACTTGACTGATTTTCTAATTTATTCGTACCTCCAAGAATGCTTCGGTCACGGCACAGAATTATCTGCCCTAGGTTCACCATTCCCTACTACCCTATTTGTTGTTTTATTCTTTTACTGCACTCGTTTGGTGCCAGTATAAATAAATGGTACAAACTTACGAAAGGTGATCGGTAAGCTATAAAGTTAACGTTTATTACCCGTTGGTAATTTGCTCCAGATTCTCACACTCCATCGTTTATTTGTTCAGTTAATAGTGTTCTACTGAGATTTATCTCCGGAACTATACCTTGGTTCGTTAAATCTTTAGCTGATTAAATGGCAACTGACTTGATATTCTTAAGTTGTATTTTTTTTCATTTCCTTTATAACCAGAAATATCTATATTTCTATTAATCGCATCTTGTAACTCACAGAAGCTCTATAATTGTTCCTTCCAAGCTTATTTCAAAGTTTGTAACAAAACTCTATTCATCTACATAATAAATGCTTTATCAGTTTTAAAGCTTCTTACAATTTCTTGCTTTTCAGTGTAATTTACCAACATTTATTTCACCAAGTCACCACTGTCAACTACAGCTTCAAATATAAAATAATCTTAAACGATCAATACGATACAATCTCGGAGGCGCAGGCGCAAGTAAATGGTAAGCCGTTTGTAGGCGAAGGACTATTCACCTGTCACTGCTGTTACGCACAAGTGACCTTTACACAGCTTACATTCAATACTGCTATACGCGCCGCTGATGCTACCAAGATAAGTATTTACCTTGTTAGTATTATATTATCTCTGGTAAAATGGAGCGCAATATACGATGCATAACGTGTTTTTGTTTATGTACTGGCTAGCAACTATAACACAGTAACGGTAGGTAGACATATTTGTGAAAATAGCACATGAGAAAATTCTAAAAATATGGTAGACCACGTTAATAAAATTCCAAAATTTTTCAGAAAGGCTTGACAAAAGTCCTTATGCTTGGGTTAAAAGGTAAAAAAAACAAATTGCTTCAGTGTAATGTCAAGGTGAAGACACTTTTACAAAAGGTTTCTTTCAATCAAGATAAACTCGAACTGAACCCTTTGACAAAAACATTCCATGAGTCAGTCGATCAAGGTTCGCTCGAATAAAGATTATTTTATTAAAGTAAACGCATTCCAAGTTACTCTAAAGAAAACAGCAGTTTATAGTGAAGCAAATGTACTCGATGCACTTAATAATATTGAACATGGTTAAAGCAAACAACCAGTAAATGGTGCACACCCCGAAATGCAGTTCAGTGATGTGGAACATGAAGGGGAACTTCTGACAAACATTTCTATTGTAACGTTAAAAGCTTTTTGGGAGTGGGTCCTAGCGCTACTCACGATTCCTTTGGGAGAAATGCTGTGGGTTTTCTTGGAGTATGCATTAGAGCGAGAAATTATTACTTAAAAAGAAATATCAGTTTCATGCCGAAAATCGGATGTTTGAAATTCTTCTATAAAAATGTGATTATCGAAGTAATTCAAATCAAGTCCAAAAGTAACAGCTAACGCAGCTTAGTGTGCAATTTCTTACTGATAGGTACCTATTTCATCTTCAAATCTTCAAAAGATTTTTATTATATTTTTAAGTGTTACCTAAACATGAACTGGACCAAATTGAAGACATCCCTAATAAAACCTTCAAGGTTAGACTCCAATACATTGTAATACCCTTACAGCATTCCCTACAGGCAGTGCACTGAAGCATGACACAAGGAGTGGCTTCTCGACATTTCTTATGCACAGGAGTCAGCCAAGCGTGATCTTACACACGACCGGCTCTCCCACGGGAGGCGAGACGCAGGACATCCGTGAATTAATTACTGGTCGCCTCCTAAATGTGTGGTCTCATTAGTGATACAGATGAGGGCAATGAGGAATATGGGTTTTTGATTTACAGAGATAGAGGCTAAAATTGGTTGTCTTATTTTTATAACGATAGGTGACTTCATTGATTTTAAAAAGAATACAAACAAAATTAAAGGGCAAACAGACGATATTGATAATGCTGATATTCAAGTCCATTCCGTTGCAATGAATGTCAATATGAATCGAGTAAGTGAAGGAAACGCTAATAAAGTTACAAGAAAACGTCATCCACAAAATGAAAACATTTCAATTCAAACAAACCAATAAAATGGCACTAACAGTCTTAGCAACATATAGTGCTTTCTACGTCCCGCATCCGGGACCAAACTTGTTATTAAAAGTGCTAGAGCAGGACAACAATAGTGCAGAGGGAGAGGGCTGGGTTCGTCGTACTGTACCTGTTCCACAGGCCTCTCAATAGGCTATAAAACATAAGAAGTCAATGTGTTTCGTAATATCTAAGTGTACAAATGCAGTGATTTTTGAGTAATAAGCGGTAGCGATTTAGGAAACTGCCATTGGAATGTTAAGATAAGGTCAAACGTTCTAACGAACGAAGATTTGACTTTCTGAAATCATAGACGATTTTGTAGACATTTTTAGAGCATTATTTATTTATTTATTAAAACTTTATGCACAAGTAAAATCACTGTACAAAGGCGGACTTAATGCCTTTGGCATTTTCTACCAGTCGACCTTAGGGTGGTGCAGAGATAACATGGCAGGTGCAACTTAAAGAAAAACTAAAAATAGAGAGAAGAAAAATAAAATAAAATTATAAATACATAGATACATACATACACTTAAACAAAGTTATTAAGAAAAAACGAATCCAACGAATTAACGCTGTGATGATTCTACCAACTTCTTGCGAATGTGCTCACGTGCCTTCACCTTAAAGGACAACCGACTTGTTGCCGTCCTGATGTTCAGAGGGAGCACATTCCTAAGGAAAATTGCTTGAACAAAGAAAGAGGAGCGGGTAAACCCAGAGCGGTGAGAGGGACATCGTAGAAGGCGATTATTGGTAGAGCAAGATTTTTAATAATAATTATTTATTTATTGGTACACACAAGTTATAATACATAAACAATTCACACAAATAACAGTAAAATAAAATGTACAGTGAATCCAACAGAAATGGCCATGGGCCCCAAACTAGGCACAGCCTGTATCTTGGTGACTCAGGATTACTGAATAGGCAGATTGAATTTATAATCAGAAACAAAAAATATTATAATTATTAATTAATTGGGAGCGTAAGTTGTGTGCAACAAGTTCAAAAATAAAGAAACGTCACAATGTTGCTGATACCGTGTACTGAGACTGAGAGCCAATAATACATAGTTAGTGTGAATGTTGATGGGTATGATAAAGAAAGGTTGCAAGAGAATACATCAAAAGAGATGGCCCTGCCACACAAATTGAAAAAGTTAAATGCAGCATCACATCACGTCAGAACTGAGGCAATTGCTAATCTAAATATTGAGCTGACTATAGTGGTTAACAGAACCGTGATGGTGAGGAGGCAAGGATTATTGTGATCACATATTTACTTAGAAGAAGTCATGAACTGTCAAGCGAAGTGACCATTGAGATGGATGGATTGGATATACGAGAGGATTGTTTAAGACAAGATGTCATGTCATCTCAGATGGGGTCGACGATGGAGCAAGCTTGCTTAGAAGTAACATATACCCCCAGCTTGTAGCTATCAGGGAACACAGACTCTATCAGTTAATTCCGTTCCTGAGCTGCACACAGTGCAATGTACGAAATTCCCAAATAAATTGAGATAAGGGCAGATGGATGATGATGATGAGTCACTAACTATTAACAGTATCAGTATCATTGTTACCTTAGTACAGCTAGACCAGCATTCTTACATAATGCAGCTCCGGAATGCTCTTGGTGCATGATGCAGTTATTAGTCACTCTAACGACGGGGACGTGACGATAGTGTAATTAGTGTTACCGAAGCTTGTATTACCATTGTTTTAGTAGTCATCGTTAGTCATGTGTTCGTGTTTAACTTCGTGTGTCGCAGTGTTGTCGATGTTTTTGTTTAAGAGCTACACATGGGATTGTAGAGGTTCGTTTTCTAGACTGCAACCACCACCTAATTTGACCACTTTTTGATAATGGTTGATAATTATTTCATTGTTTGTTAAAAGGTACCATTTAAATTAGGTTAAACTCGACTCAAAGGACCATCAATTATAGATACCTGTCCCACTGGAGGAAAGGCCTTTACTTATACAGAGAAGGATAAGAATTAATCACCACGTTTGTTGAAGGCGGGTTGGCGATTTCATACTACCTAATATTTAAGTACTAGCTGACCCGCGCAACTTTGTCTGCGTCACGTTTTTGATTCATGCTCCGCTCCTATTGGTCGTAGCGTGAATCAGGGTGATGTCATATAGCCTATAGACTTCCTCGATAAATGGGCTATCCAACACTAAAATTATTTTTCAATTCGAACAAAAAACTTCAGCTTTATAATAATAAGTAAAGACTAGTTTCTGTATGGGAATAAGGATAAAAAGTATCTGGTGTCCTAATCCAGGATATGGTCTATCCGTGTGCAAAGTTTCGTTCAAATCCGCTCAGCCTATAAGACGTGAAAAGTTAACAAACAATTAGACTCACAGAGTTTCTTTAACATAGTAAAGATATTATGGATTCGACCAGGAACATTAAAGCTACTCATTACCTATGTGCAGTTGAATCGTTAATTAAAAAAAAACACCTTTCTTTAGTCCGCTTATCGCTTCTGTTAGTACCACGCTCTTTTTTAAGCCCAAAAAGAACGTGCATTTGTCTTGAGCCCAAGTCCGGGTCTTAAACTTTATTCCTACTGAGACTGACTTTGAATTCATAAACAACAGCGTCAAGTATACACCCTGGACTCAACGCATTATACAAAAATAAAATTAATTATTAATACTTCTGAGAACTGATTTAAGTCTCAAAAAAAAAAAAAACCTTTACAGTTTTAAAAGTCTAACGAAACTGTGGATATGTTTTCCATTGCATTGGGACTTGGGGCTCCATATACGGACTCTCACGCAACCCATTAAGGTGAAAGGGCCAGGGTAGCCCGCGAAATTCAAATTTTCAGACGTTTTTTGTATTTTGCTGGTTACTGTCAGGTTGTATGTTAATTAAAATACGATTGGCGGCCGTAACAAATATGGCTTTACTGAGTTATAATAATATTATTATATCATTCATGTAACTCGATTGAATGACTTTTTTATTAATAACCATTCAATCGAGTTAAATGAACTTAGAGGCTTGTATTGATGATTTTAATTATTATAATTCTTTAAATAAATACGTGTTACGGTCGCGAATCATATTTTGTTCAACATACAGCCTGACACTGACTTGCATATTGCAAAAAACATAACAAAATTTAAATTTCGCGGGATACCCTGGCTTTTCCACCTTAAGTAAACGATGTATGTGAGAATAAGAACAGCTCACGCTCGTATCATAAATACAAGTGAGTCTTCATGTTAGTGGCAAAGCTGACGCCTACGGTGTACCCTGAAAGCTGAAAATTTGTTTCTTTTTATGGCCTGCTTACTACTAGTAAGGATCATAGAGGCTAGCAACTTTTCTGATGGATGGTGTACAGGACAAACAGCATAATTGTTACCTTCAAGGTCCTGTCACAGCAGCAGTCCTAGAGGAAGAGTTGATACGTATCATATCTCTGTTAAATCTATACTTAATATAATAAAGCTGAAGAGTTTGTTTGTTTGAACGCGCTAATCTCTGGAACTACAAGTCGGATTTGGATCATTCTTTTTGTATATGATAGCCACATTCATGAGGAAGACTATAAGCTATACGGGAACGGGATATACGCGTACGAATTCGTGGGCAAAAGCTAGTCACTAACAAGTGTCAGAAAAACGGTTGTAGTTTTTCGCTAGACGACCTATGTCTCTAGTTATTTAAGTGGGTTATTTGGTACATGTATGCGGTTACACTTAATAACCGTAAGACCAACAAAAAACATTTTATCACACGAGAAGAAATCTCAAGCAGTAGGACCAAGTACAAAGATCGTATCAAACTCGCTTTGATTAAACAACGGTACGCATTATAAACAATAACTTCGTTCGTATACACTGTATTGTTATGGGAATAAGAGTAATTATGTACTAAAAATACATGCCAAAGCGACCCTGAGTAACCTTTCGACAATCAAATATAAACTCTCTTTAAAACACATAAGGTTGTATATGACTGTGCAAATTTTATGGGAGTTATGTTTTCGGTGGCAAAGGTCATGAAGAAAGCGAATTGTTTTAATTGTTTTGAGTTCCGTTTTCTCTGAGAAAATCTTCTTATGAAATGTTTACGGAGAACAGTTCCCATAATATGGAGATGAAAAAATGTGAAGCGATTTAGTTATTTACAATTCTCAAAGTTAATTGAGACATCTGACAGTCTGTGAATTTTCTGTAGTATGAGAATCTATTCCGTCAGAAAAGGTTTCACAGGAAGGTATCAGGATCATCTAAACTTATAATCAGTGATCGGATAATCGGGCGCTAATATACCTAAACTTCACTTTTATTCCCACGAAAGTATGATACGGACATGCTTTTCAGAATCCCGGATCCCTGTGAAATTCCTGAGATTGCTAAAAATGAATACAAAATATAGTTAGAACTCGTTGTGAACTCTCATTGTAATTTTTTATAGATATTCCATTTGTTTTAAATAAAATAAAGATACTTAATCAAAATAACCACTGCTATAATTTCATTAAGTTTGTTACAGTTGTTTTTGTTTGTCAAAATTGTTCAATCCCGGGAATCCGGGATTACTTATTTATTCGGAAAGGGTTTTAGTCAGTAAGAGTCGGACACTACCTTCCCCTCCTTAATTTGCCACTTGACTCGTAACAAAAATTAACACTAGCTCAACCGGGGACAAACAGACGGACATGGCGAAACTATAAGGGTTCCTTGTTGACTACGGAACCCCTTAAAAGGATTGCCAAGCATTCGAATTGGACATAGTTAGGCTTTTCAAATACGTGGCAGTTCATCTTTCTGATTTCAGAAACTTGCAACCCTAATTGAAGTGTGCGCAGCGATTTAGAAAAAAAAAAAACAAAATGGCGGCCGGGTAGCTATGCCACAAAGGTCCTATCCCGATTGTGTGGCTGTTTTGAGATAGGCCATGCAAGCCGCGTGCAAAAGTAATTCTGTAAATTTAGAATCATTAGACAAGGATACATAACATCCTACATAAAACAAAGTGTTATTAAGGGAAACGAGTTATTGTGTCGCAGACGATGATCTAACCGACACTCTTTATATACAACTGTTATTACAGAACATATACATAACACATGTCATTATGTAGGTAGGTATACTGCACGTGCCCTAAGTGCACATTTAACGTTCGAAGGACTGAAGAATATTATCTAAGCGTAACCTTTGTTATTTGAAGTGGAAAAATTGATGATACTATTGTAAAAAGTAAGGTCTGGTCTAAAAGAACTGATCTGATGATTATAATCGTTCCCAAAGGTACCGTGTATTCAGCAGTATATAATGAAGCTTCCATTGCAATCAGTGATTTTTGGAGTGAAAACTTCTTTAGGCGCGTTGAGCACTTTTTGGGTGAACAAAAATCATGGAACTCGAAAAATAATAATCTAATAGCTCGACGATACAATTCACAAGTTACTTAGTTTTCACTTTTATCGACAGTCCCCAAAGACTGACCCCATCGAAATTTCATCAAAATTTGTTATGTAGTTTGGTTTTTAAATCATAATAACTGGAAAAAAAACCGGCCAAGTGCGTGTCGGGCAACGCACAGCGTAGGGTACCGTAGTTACCCGACCCGTTAGTCATGAGTTCATGACACAAAATAGAAAATTTTAAAATGACATTACAAAGTTACAAATACAATTAGCTTTAAGTCATTTTCTATGGGGTTCCTACGAAATTTTTACCTCATCAGTTACATTTTATAACTTGGTCGACTATTACTTGTTAACTTGTGAAGCCTACTTAACTGTGACAGTTTACTTTTTAAATTCGTAATAAATGCTACTACCATGAATTTTCTCTCGTCTCCAAAAACAACCGTTGAGCTGGCAGAGGAGCGACACATGACTCGAACAAAAATTTGCATTTTAAAGCTTAATATTTCGCTAACGGATCCTAGGATGGAAAAATGGTTTTCATTCCCGCAATATTTTTAAACGAGCTATCCAAAAACATCCCACACCATAGGATAGACGATAAAAAAAATCATCGCCACTTTCATCTACGTGTAGAAAAAATGTCGGTAAAAAAACTCCATACCGGCAAATAACACAAAGGTATAGACTGCCTCATCATCAGGGGTGTAATGTCAATTCAGTTGTAAGAGTAGAAACAAAACCATCGCCTTTCGAAATTCAAGTTATTTTATACTTTGTAGTGTTTTTATTTGGAAGTCGGTTGTATTATTTGTAAAAAAGTTTTTGTTATGCACTTATTTATACTGTAGATACTCTTTTGCAAATCTATCAGTCGCACTGGGATTTGCTGTAAGAGAACCCATTACTGGGTTAAGCTCGCCTTTGTACATAAGCTATCCTATTCTATTGGTATGTTTTGTGTGCACAATAAAGATTAACACTTTAATTCTTTATTGAACACCATAACAGCTTATATTGAATCACAGTGATTAAAATAGTTCATGTACAAAGGCGAGCTTAACTGAAAAAAAATAGTTTTTTACCAGCAATCCAGTGCACAAATTTCACAATGATTTTCAAAAATTTTTAATCATACATAAATATACCCACATACATAAACATATAAATATTTACATACATATCAACAAATATGATGTCATTGATTTTAACTATATTATTAGAGCTTTAGCTTTATTAGACATTTCTACCTTTTTTCAGCATTTTTTTCTAACTTCTTAACTGCCGACCATACTTCTAATAACCTCAATAAACTTCAGACATTCATTCACGAACGGTTAGCAATCAATTAAATAGAATTTATCTCTTGCCCGTTCTTGTTTAAACGGGGAAACGTTAAATTATATCTAATAAGTAACAGTTACCTGCTTCCTACTGTTTGTTCACTGCTGTTAACACGATCTGTTTCTATACTCATCTCTCGTGGAAGATGGACTTAGTATACGCTGCATGACGGATATGACGTCACTTCACTTCTTAAATTTTCTGAAAGGGACAAAATAATTTCTTTCAAATTTAATTATGACTTTGATTAGACTGTAATAGCAACAGACAGTTTTCAAATTATATTTTATAACTGTTTAATATCAATAGGTCTTCAAAAATATGTGCCTACAAGAAAACATTTTACACTGCAAATTATTAATCAAATAATCTCAATATTAGATTTGACATTTCAAGTAATAAATCAAATATTTTATAAAATTAATAGCTCAATACATTTATACTTTCTCAAATTTATTGCTGTATCCTTTTAGATGACAGTGAAATATGAAAATGAAGTTTATGCTTGTCGTTTGTTTACACAACATCTCTTATTTATTCCATTCGTTATTTTTGTTATAATTTAAGATTCTTACGAAACGTGTCAGCTAAGATGCTCTGTGATTGTCATCACATAACGTAGCGTTAGCTAAATATAAGCTATCATGATCTATCTCATTCAGTCACGATTTACCTTATTTGTAGAGAACTTTAAACGAATTTCAACTTTAAGTATTTCCATTTAAGATTTCAAATTGGTTTCAATGTTTCTAATTGGATAATAAAATTGCGAGGTCTATTTCATTTGATTAATGTTTTATTTTTTCTTTTGCAGGTAAGTGATGGTGTTTGGAACAGATTACGGTAAATTGCAAAACGGTTAAAGGCTAAAAAACTTTTTAATTAAAGTTGTGTGCGAGATATAAATTAGATTGATTGGAATTTAAATCTGGCAATCAACACGCAAAAGTAATGATGCGAACGGAACTATCTCCAGCCACAGTAATTCCAATATTTTAATAAGTCTAGAAATGTTCTACAAACAATTGAACTGAGATTAATTGAATTAATTAATCTCAGTTTACAAAATCTAATTAAGTAACTAGATACCTAACTAAAAACACTAAATTATACCTCAGTATTGATTACAAAATTAAACCATAAATCAAAAAAATAAAAAATCAAATACCCGTTAATTAGTATTTAAATTAAATCAAGTCTGTTAAAATATAACCGGAATCTAAGATGTTACGTCACGCCACAGACACCGGACCTAGTCGTGCAATTGACCGGAAGTGATCAAACAAATTAACTACTTTTTTTAAGCTTTTAATTAAAGTACATGTGGTTACGATCGCAATAACTAATATTATAAAATTAAAAGTTTGACCATGTGTATGTATGAATGGTTTTATACTTTTAATTTTTCTCACTTAATTAAAATTAATATGAGAAAGATTTCACAATGTTTAAAATTAAATAATGTGCGTAGAGTTTCTCTTGAATAGAAATTGTGGCCCTTGCGAAATTCGACATTCTGACCAACTTTTATTATAGTTGTAGTTGGCGACTGAGCTGATACGACGACAGATGCAGTGGGGTGGGTACTGAATCTTAAAACACATTTTTTGTCTAGGACAGCCTCGTAATGACAAAAATTGGGTCACTTCCACTATTCGGAAAACAGTTTGGTCATTCAGTCAATTTCCACATTGACAATTTCATTGCATTTTAAGCTCCATTACACGGGCTGATATTATGTTGAGAACGTATTGATTGAAGGTAGAAATTGATATAATAAACGAAGTAAAGTTAGGAACGTTATGAACCAATACATTTATAAAACATTCGACCCGGAAATAAAAAAAAATCAGCTGTTCAATACATTTTGTCGAGTTATGCGCACAGAAATGTATGGAGAAGTCGATTTTTTTCGCAATTTCGGTGTTGTTTCCATAGTAAAAGTTGTTCATAATGATGAGTACAATGACCCCTTAAGAGGTATTGCGTTTTTTCTGTTACTCGTTGTATACAGCCTTTAGTAGGCCGTAGGTACGTATGCCACCTCTAAAAACAAGCATCGAAGCCATTTTTATACTCACAGTTAAATAATTAAATAAATTTTCTGATAAATTATTTGCCGGTATCAAATCGGATGGCAAAGCTAAAAGTCTAAAATGTTCGTTACGCAATACAAATAAAATTATTTATTTCGTAATATCGGACGACCGGAACGGACACCACTGTGATCTCATTAGATTCTGAGGCTAGAGAAAGTCACGAGATGCTATGCGAAATAAATTAGATATGTTTAATACCTCAAACTGGCATTACATCTAAAACACGATATTGGGGGTGATCCCCCAAGATTTTTATCATCATAATTCAGCGGGAAGACGAAGTTAAGCCCTTAAGAAGAAAAATGTTCATTGCTTAACATGGGCCTCGCCTTGATATAGGGATGATGAAGCTCCATTTCAGACGAAATTCAGCCTTTACAAAGAAAAACATTCTTTGCTTGACATAGGCCAACGCTTGGGATACCTACGACGCAATATCGACCACAGTCCACTGCTTCGCACATTCAGACTCTCGCGACCCACACTTTTTTTTTTGATCTCGGGGGGAAATCCTCATGGAAATCCTCCACCCTGGGGCGGGTGGAGGGGTCTGTCAGACTCTTACTGACTAAAACCACCCCGGTGTTCCATCTCCCACCTACGCCGGGGATCGCGGGAACGTATGCGACTTCCGCAATCCCCGGCTGGTCGCGACCCACACTAAGTCAACGTTCTACCTTATGGGAGGCCTTCAAAGGCGTGTGAAACAAGAAAAAGACGTGCGAAAATTCCGAGACATCCTCCTTTGTCAGAACTAACAAGTCTGTCAACAAAACTTTCCTCAAATCGAGGTTGTGATGACGTTTCATCAGCCACATGTCATCGGCGTATCATAATGTTTTGAAACAGTGCCAATTCGTACTCACACGCTCATTCATGCTGAAGACACAGTGAAACGATATGAACTGCGGGGAAGACAAAATGTGTACTGAGAACTTTGTTATCAAACAATCATTAATTTATCAATGGTTCTTTGTTAGTTATCGGTTGGAATTATTAACAAGACTGTTGAACTCCGACATACAATTATCACAGTGACATATAGAAGATATTCTATATGATATGGATGAGCTTCTCTGAACTCTTACCAATGAGATTTTTACTGCATCCAACAATATAAAGGATGCCAGTTTTGTCTCTTTTCAGTTTCGACTAATGATAACTGTAGTCTTACAAAGCTACAGGAATAGCGGTCGTTCCGGACTGTCAAAACGCCAAAGAGATTATGACTGCACTAGTCTAAACTGAAGAAATCAATCTACAACATTATACATATCCTACTAATATTATAAACGCGAAAGTTTGTAAGTATGGATGGATGGATGTTTGTTACTCTTTCACGTCCGAACGGCTGAGCGGATCTTGATGAAATTTGGCACAGAGGTAGATTATAGTCTGGAATAACACATAGGATACTTTTCATCCCGGGAGTATGTTCCCTTGGGATAAATTTCGACATTCACGCGGGCGGAGCCGCGGGCGGCAGCTAGTTGTAAAATAAAACGACTCCTCCCAAAAATACATCCAAGTTCAGTTTGATGTTCCATTTCTATCACCACATAACATTTAACAGACATAGAGGTACAATTTAATTTAAAGACATACAAATCACACTACAATAAGTTTTCCTGTCATTACAACACGTGACAACTGTCCTTATTTCGCTCAAAAAGTCACCAATTTGTTCTCAAAACCAGCATCTGGACAGCCCAGTGCGGTCGCATCCGGCTTTCCCGTTACTCTCTTGCTTGCTTGCTTCCACTAAAAATATCGACTCGGCTGATGAACCCACGACCGATAAACGTTTAATAACGCTAAATGTATGGATGTACCTATCCGATTCCGTTCTAGTTTACTGTAGCATTTCCTCTTTTGAGGTGAAGGAAACTGTTCTGTTTCCTTTAGGTCTGTTATTTAGTGTAGTTGTTTATATGCCCGCGGAAATCATAAAAGGTGACTGACAACTCTTCCTGGTTTTCAGTTCCAAGAGCTTTCCCGTTGATATAGGGAGTTTTAATTATATAAGTTCTGTTAGAGACCTAACTGCACGCTCTGTTAATGATTATGTAGCGGTTGAAGCTGTAACTAATCAGGATACCGCCATTAAAGTCTCGGAAATTAATCCAAACAGTAAATATGAACATGATGCATGCTCATATTTACTGTTTGGATATAAAAGGAAGAGAAAACTATGTTAAAAATGGTTTGGCTAAAAATAACGTAGGACTCGTAAAACAGATTGAAGAAAACAAGCATTTGGTGACAACAAATAAATAAGAAAAAGGGCACAAGGATGACTATGCTGATAGTAATAGAAAAGCGACGCACGATTTAGGTCAGTATCTGCTAAACTGTAATGAACGCCAAAATACAAAATGATCACGTCTTACTGATTCATACTTTCTAGAACAGAAGCCTGATACACGCGATAGTTTCTTTAATTCAACATTAACTGAGTTTATTCGATGACTAATCATCGTACATTAGGCCAGTCAAGTGTGGTTAATCATCAATCTTTGAACTATGAGCTGTCAGTTTGTTGCAATCATCTGAAGTTCTAGTGTTAGTTTTGTAGGTAGCTACTGCATTAACAATTTTGAGGCAGTGGTTATGACGATCGAAGTATTGTTCATGATAAAAATAATTATTGAAAGTTTGTCTGTTATGTATGTGTCACCGGAAAATTGCAGACTCCGTAAGATTGTAATAAATCTTGATTAGATCATAATTTCTCGATATATTATGAAAAAATCATTTTGTATAAAATAAATCCCATCCGAATTCAATAATTTCCAACATATCCGTGACTTGTTTAGAAAAAATAGTTTACAAAATCACGCGATATTTTACAATCTTACGGCGTTTGTCATTTTTCGGCGACATTTGTTCTGTGTATAAACCCGAAGACTACTGCCAATGAAGTGTCACAGCAGTATTGTTGATCCAGAATGTATGACTATTTTAGATGAGCTAATGGTTAAACTCATTATACCTAACTAATTCCATAATAAAACAAATATGGCATATACATAATGTGAAAATACTGATACTTAACCCATGACCATAGAAGAGTTAGTGAGTGAACAATGATCTCAAACTTATACTAAAGGCAATCGATGTAAACATTTGCCTTGATTCCTTTTATTTGATGTTATGATTACCCTCATCCAAGGAAGGGTAAACAATACTAACACACATCCATAACAAAGCTTAAACACCCCATATTAAACGCAAAGCAACGATGCAGAATCAACACTACTGTTAAAAGTACCAAAATTATCTTCATTTGAAGCTAGAACTGCTAAAGCAGACATTCACAAACATGCCATAAAAGATGGCCTACACCACATCAAAACATCAGAAGAGATACAAGCAATCATTCACCACATTAAAGGATTAGCAGATGTTTAGATTTCAGAAATTAGACCAATGAATGTTATGTTGATACTTGAACCAGCAAAATCACCATAGCTTTTGCGCAGGTCGGTCTGTGGATGGGTACCCATCTTAACATACCGAGAGTCCACCGTATCTCGGAAAGCTTGTTAAGCCGTTGGTCATTTGTACATCTTTGTCAGTCGTTAAGGATTGTCAGAAGCCAGAAAATTTTACATCAGTCTTGCCAAGAACTACCGAGTTACCCAGTTAATGGGTTGTGGAGGCCTGGTAGGCAGCCGCTCCATGTAAAATACTAGTATTCAGCTGAATCCAGTTTGACTGGAAGCCGACGCCAATATAGTTGGGAAAAGGCTAGGCAGATGATGTTTCTTTAAAGACCGAAAATGATCACAAAGGAAGAATGTTTAAAAGTCATCCCTTCAAGGCCTTTCTAACGGTGTTAAATTCTTTTTAGGTACAACTGTTACAAAGGAAATGGCCCACGGATTGTACATTTATAAGATTATAACTCTTATTTTATAGGAAGCATTTTACCATTCTTTCATCTGGAAATAATAAAACAGAGCTTTTACTAGGACAAACCAATGATAAATTCGTGACAATTTCCCTCATTTATTCAAGTATACGAGTAAAACGAGCGTAGCACATGTGAATTGTCATACAATACAATTGGTTACGGTCAAGTTATTGCTGGTAGTTCCTTACTTGCACTTTTATTTGTCAACCTTGCGTTCACGGCCACATTATGATTTACTTTGCTTTGTCAGCCATGTGGAACTGCTAAATTAATGTTACTTTTATCACTTGGTAGAAAACAAAATTATAAAAGAAAATAACGTGCATATAATCAAATATCACATTATGAAGAATGACAAACGGAAAAGTTGAAAAGGAACCGCTTATCTTGGTATGGTCATGTGAAGAGGAGGGATGAAATGTACTAAAAGAGTTATGAATATAAATGTGGATAGATGGACAGGGAGAGGGTGGCCAAAGAAAAGATGGATGGATTGTATTAGGAGTGATATGAAAGAAAAGGGTTAAAAGGGGGAAAAGACAGGACAGAATAGAAGAAAAAAACGTGTTGCCCCGACCCCAAGTAACATGGGATAAGGGCAGGAAGATGATGATGATATGAAGAATGACAAAAACGTACTGGCGCAAATGGATTTAGAAACAAAGTACAAATAAGAGGTCTCTAGGAAGATACCACTGCTAATGTGATCATTGATAATGATGATGAATGTCAAAACCACAGAATTCTAAATAAGGATCCTAATTCTGATTATGGGGTCACGACTGTCATGTCCAAAAGGCTACATTATTCTAAAATAGCTAATAGTTTGCCAAACAAGGAGCCTTCTTTAGTACAACCAAGACAGTTTTCTTTTTGCAAGACAAATATGAAACAGGCTGACGCAAGATCATCATAAATTGAAAAATAAAATCATAATGTATTGAAAAAGACGATTACTCATCATCGAAACAAAATTATCTTTTCTCATTCAGATCACTAGGCAGGTCAAAAAAAAGCAAAAGTTATGACTAAAGCCAGTAAAGTTCAATGCTCAAGTTACCTGGTTTATTGAAATCGCACAGGTTTTTAATCTAAAACAACAAATACTATATAAGCTCACCTAGTATTTTTCGCTTGCCAACTACTTGAGGACCTTCTTAATTTTTGTACTGAGATTATTATTATTGGTCATCGATGATATCTCTCAAAACAGCCTATCATTAAAAACGACTCTAAAATGTTCAAAATTCCCGTCCAATAGTCCGGGCTGCACGGGCCGCCCTCCCACGAGAGACACGGACGGGTAGCGCCTGCAGTGCTCTGAAACGAGGCTTCAGTACGATACGTTGTACGGGCTCTATTCGGAGCGGGTCCCGTACGGACGAATCCGCGTCGAAGTGAAACAATGTTCTAGCGCCTCACGTGCGCCTCCGTTCCAGGAGCCCGTACGGGCGGCATGCTCCGGGCTCCCGGACAGGTGTGAAACCAACCTAACGAAATGTCACTTGTTCAAACTCTTAACATTTTGTTCTTTTGACAATGGTTTTCAATTATCACACTTTGTCTAAACCCCTTCTCACAAGCCTGCGATGAACAATTGATATTGCCGAACACACCTGTCTAATGACTTTTAGCTAGTCGTGCCATACAGTCAAAACAAAACATACTCGAACCGTGACGACAAGTCTCCAAAACAAAAAACAATTATGAAAGCGAAAACACATTAGACGAAGATGCAACCGTATCTTAACGGTTTATGCTCTCGACACACTTCGAGACCGTGAAGTTTGTCCTAAATATTAGACATATTATAATAAGTAGGCTAGGAGCTAAGTCGCAGCCGCACACTGCACAGGTCGATTTTCAGGGTTAAACGACGCTTGACGAGGTCAGTCCGTGGATAGGTGACCAACCATCACATAGTGAGTCTCCTCCGTGTCTCCGTGTTTGAAAGCATGTTAAGCCAATCTTTGACAGTCGTTACGGTGGTCAGAAGACAGGAAATCTGACACCAGTCTCGCCAAAGGGTATCGTGTTTTTCAGTTACTGGGTTGCAAAGGTCAGACAGGCAGTCGTTCTATTTAAAATACTGGTATTCAGCTGCCGAAGTAGACTGGATGCTGACCCCAACATAGATTAGCATTATCTATGTTGGGGTCAGCATCCAGTCCTCGTGAATTTGTGATAACGAAGAGCTTATCTTAATAACCTAGTAGTCTTCAAGTCTTGACTCAATATGACTTGTAGGCAACCGTGTGCCTTCGTCGACCAGATCTTCTCTTACCATTCTGTGGTTCTAAATGCAAGTCAGCCGCTTCAGTAAAAAGACGTACGAGTACATTCGATCTTTCGTTCAGTTATTTTCTAGAAACCTAATTTCCTCCTTGCCAAAAGTCATCATCTTTTATTTCTATCGTGTTGTCACGAAGCACACGAAAATAGCTCAGTAAAGATTTAAGCCAGTCATCAGATTCGTCATCCAAATTGACTTGACCCTGAAACACTCACTTTCGCATTGAGAATATTTGAAGTTGGATTACTCACCACAATATTACCAGCTGTGAGCGCCTGGCGCCTGCGCAAATGGATTTGGACTTAATGTCCTTATTCAGCCCCTAATCCCTTCGAATTCTTTGTATGTGTTACATACGTGTGCTTCTGAGTGCAGATATCGACTCAAAGTCAAAGTCAAAGTCAAAACGTTTATTTCAATTAGGCCATTAAACGGCACTTTTGAACGTCATCGTTTACAGTTCAGTAAAATAATAATGTTACATTAATAAAGTGACTCTACTGTCCATTCGGAAAGGTAGATTCTTATGGAGAAGAACGGACAAGAAACTCCATAGTTACTCTTTTCAAATAATGATTTTACAAAATTTGGTATACAAAAATTAATGTGAGGACGATGCACCCAGAGTATGCTACTTATAAGAACATAGTATCACCAGCAGAGGTAAACTTATTCATTTCCTAAAGAACTCAAGATCATCAGATCTGTATGTTATCTTTGCACTAAACAAGCATGAAGTGTTTACAAAATCTCAGTCATGGCGTGACGGACTCGTGAGTTAACCATACATAGTTAATTTCCTCACCTAATTGGTCTGCTTGAAATAAGCACATGTTTTCGGTTACTTCGCCCTAAATGTGTTTTTATTTTGCCCAAATTGATTTCTTGGTCTGAATGTTTGTTTAATGTTTGCGTTTTGTGGCAGTGTTTAACTTAGCTGTACCGTTACTTTGATGTTGTTTGCTGTTTTAAGTTTCATTGCAGTAGTTAGCCGTTTATTAGGGTAGCTTTGTAACCATTAGTTATATTAGTTACTAGATTTTGCCTGCGACTTCGTACGCGGATATCCCGTGTTTTCCCCCATCCAGTATTTATTCCTCATCAAAATTCAAAAAAATTCAAAATTCAAAAGTCATTTATTCAAATTAGGCTGAGTGCCAGCACTTTTTGAACGTCAAAGTTCTACATAAAGACAGTCCCCCAAAACGCCCGCCCGCCCATCAATGTCATATCTACCTCTACATCCTATCTCTAGGCTATATTAGGAACTAATAATATAAATGTGAAAGTGAGTATGTTTGTTTGTTTTACGGTTTAACGCCTAAATCACTGAACCGATTTTGGTAAATTTTGGGAAAGAGTTAGATAGGAACCTAAAGACGGTTATAAGCTGCTGTATCTGTAAGTACAATTAGGTTACGTCTGCCAACTTCAAATTATTTAAACACCCATTTCTAAGACGACCAGTTAAAGCAAACAACTAGTTAAGACCAGTACAAGTTAACTCTAACGAGTCCTCTTGCCGAAGCACAGAATTAACAGCATAAGGGCATTCACATCGTCAATTGAGTAACATGTGGTTGTGAAGGGAGCCCAACCGCGTGACAAATTGACGACTGACCCTTAGCTCCTTAATTGGAAGATAATAGTTTAATTCGTGGTTAACAGCATAACTGACGTTTTCTACAGTGAATTCTGCTATAAAAGTTTGTTTTACTGTTAGTAGAATGTGTTCTAACGGATTTGCAGCGTTATGGCGTATAAGAGTTGTAATTACTCGCTTCATTGCTATAGAAACGTTTGTGTCTAACAAACTGTTTTTTCTAGATAATGTACTGGATGCGGTCATAATTGTGGTGTGAAGATTAATGAAATAGCAATCTAGAGGTATTGCGGAACTGTCTATCTAGTCTTAATATCCCGGTCATGATATTTATCGTGCTCTAAAAGAAATCTCCTCTGTAAAGTCACGAAGATAGAACAAAACGGTAATTTCCGTTTTTTCTCCAAATGATCCAGAAAGTTCAGATTCTCAAAATCCTAATCCTTAAAACGTGCTGGAGCCCTACTATGACGTGCTAATGCCATCCAATTCCGATGATGTAAACGGGATAGTATATGTATAGCTCCGTCTCCCTCTTAGAGCGGAATCATGATCGTTTTAAGACTTAGGCAGATATCACACTGGCGATTTTCGAGCGAGTTCAAAGCGATGCGAGTGCAAAACGAGCTCGCAGCGAGTTCGCAACGAACATGCCACGAAAACGCGGCGGGCGCGCAGCCGTACAAAATGGCGTCGAAAGTGCTATTCGCGGCGAGCTCGCTGCGCATTCGCCTCGCTTTGGACTCGCTTGCAAATCGCCAGTGTGATAAGGCCCTTAATAGTACCCACCACGACTATAAGAGCTGAAAATGATGTTAACAAATTCAAAAGAATGCTAACAGACTTTATGGTTCAAAAAGCGTACTATTCCAATGGTGAATTCCTAATAGATAATATAAATAATAACAATTAGGTATGTCCTTATTTGAGTCAAATGTCCGATTTATTTTAGCTCAATTCTATTTAACGATAATAATAATATATAATTGTACTGGAATATTAATTTACATTTAAAAAATCATAAGTATTAAATGTATCCAAAATTTGTATACCTATCAGGTTAAACATAGCGATTCTGACATTAGAATAACATCTTATTATATTGTACCTATGTTTTACAAATAAATAATTTGAACTCGTTTTGGGGTTCCTATTTTTTTAAATTCGGAATTAAGCTTTGTGATAGTCAGGAATAGACCTCTAATCGGACAGTATTAAAGGTGTCACAGATCACACAGCTCCTAATGTAACAGCGTCGTGTCGTGCCGGATACACACTCTAAATTTTTCGCGACACGGACACTAGATGCTGTCTTTTGCGTGCTCAAGGCATTTTTTAAGATACTGAAGCCTACAAGGTTCGAACTAATCTTAAGTGACAGCGACATTGATGTTGGTATTATCGATAGCATATGTTTAAGTGGTTTCTTTTTTGTCAACGAGAAGTCCTCGTGAATATCCTCCGTTTCATGTCTGGGATGAACGGAGATTTTCTCGAGTAACGACCATCTGAAACCCAGAAGTGTGTTTCCTCTTGTCATCATGAGTGCATGTAGCGCTTTTGCATTTTACTATGGGTTTTGTGTAAGTATACGTAGAAGATGGAAGATGTTATCGAATGATTAACCAAGAGTGCGTTCATTCATATAACGTGTACTTGATATCAACAGCACTTATCGATACTGATAATGATAACATCTTTCTAGGAATCCCTACTTCACCTTATTGGTTGCGGAAGTCAGGCTTAGTCACTTCACTTTCATCCTTTACTTTGTGCGTATCATTATTTATATCAATAGAAAAATTTTTTTCACTGTTCACACATCAAAAGCAGTTACCAGAATGTTCAATTAAAATGTGTTCATCATCATTAATATCTATTTTGCTTTTTTCGCTTTTACTAAAATCTATTCCATTTCCGATTTGAAAAAGCTTTAAAATTAAGCAGTTTTGGTCCAAAAATTAGATAGGCATTTCAACAATTTCAATGTCATCTGTCGGTGTCAAGTTTCCTCGTCGCCAGCACAAAATATCAGTCACTCGAAATCCGACACTTTTATTGAATATCGCGTGACAATGTTAATGTTGTGTTTTTGTTACTATTTGCTGTAGTTGCTTCGGAATTGTTTGTAATATCTTCTTGTATGACTTTACAAATTAATGAAACAGTAGCAGCGTTTGTTTGACATTTGTCAATGTTTGCGCTAGTATTCTTTTTCAGTATTAATATGTCTGGTGATAATAAATAGTCCCTAATAAAACTAGGTGAACCATTTAACTGCCGTGTATTATTCAAACCTTTATTGTAACATTTTGAAATATTTTAAATCGATCACATTAGAGTCATTAACGGCTGTCAAAGCATTATAATCAAATTAATGCAACATCATTCATTCATTCATCGAATTTATAAAATTGAAATTCATTGCATTTTTTTCTCGTAACAGTTAGCAAATTGTTAAACATCAACAGATCGTAAACATGACAAATCATCCATCAATTAAATACCGTAGCGTGAGTAAATGGATAACATCTTATAAAAAACGATTCAGCATTGATCACGATCGATGTTGACAATCTCATACCAGTCAGTCCAAGTTTTTATTCATCGTCAAACGAAAGACATTCACTGTTGGTAATGGGCCTCCTCACCAAATATCACCATATCGTCTTGTCTTGTGCTTATCGCATCATTCGCATCTAATGGAGTCCCCTGGTCTTCATCAGGTCATCAATTCACCTTGCAAGTTTATTTACGTTCGATACCTTAAGTACGTCCCATTACTCAAAAGTCCAGTTCAAACTTTCTTCGGGAGTTATTATATTCGACTCTTACATTTAATTGCATAGCAATCGACCTCCATATATTTTTTTTATCTCTCATTAATGCATGTAGGTAAGTAGGTAACACTTCATTTGACAAGCAATTAAAATCTTGCTCGACATGTGAAGGACGGTGATATGATCTACTCTTGTATTTAAATTGAGTATTGTGATATTATGCAAATGCACTGCATACAATATGTAACTAAACGATGAAAATGAAATAACAAAAGAAACTTACCCAGAAAAATACGGAAGAGGAAGTCGTTGATGACAACTTCGCCAAAGATATTGATAATGGACTGTAGAATGCAGGAGCTAGCTAATAGCTACACAATATAAATGGCAACAAATTTATTTTAAAAAGTCAATCTGCATGTTACAAAACTAAATCGAATTATTTATCATCAATTCAAAATCTAAAAGCATCGAAAACTAAGTACTAACTAACAACACAACAATTACAAACAACACACACAACACACACACAGTTACAATGCAAATTAACCTCAAAGAACATTTTGTTAATTTTCGTCATCTTTAATGCAGTCAAAACATGATTAGGACATTATTTGACAACCATTCTTCAATTTAAAGAAAATTCTTAGGCCATTATATGCACAATACGCTTTGTTCGTGTATTAGTTTCATTTACATAATCCTAAGAATGAAAAATAACCGTCGTTTATCTCTTTGCATAGCCTGTAATTTTGATATTTGTATCAGTCTCACTATGATTGTGTTGGGTGGTCTTTTCGCTTTCGAGGGTGTCATGCAGATTCAGATGAGCGCATTTGTTTATTTTTGATCTTACTTAATTTTACTAAAGCAACTTGGCTAGTTGGGCGTCCAATGTTAGTAGGGACCAGACAGTAGGAGTCATATTATATTCCATGAAAGAGTAAGCGAAAGTCATAAATCTTCAGAGAGCCACACCTGAAACGCAAAAGGATAACAATGATCAGATAATCCCATTATCAGCCAGATGAGCGTAGCAACAATGAGAACTGAAACAAAGTAACTATAACTTCGTTCTAAATAGAAGATTCATCCGCCATAGGATGCCGTCTTAGCGCGCATGTGCAACTTCCTCCGTTTCTTAGTTTTGTTTGCGCAAATTTACCAGAACTTAGATTACGATCGATCGTTAGCGTTTCTTAGTACATCGCTTTTATGTTCTCTTTGATTTTAATACTTTACCTTTAACTCTTCAAATTGTGGTTGCAGTAAATCCAGTTATAGTGCACTTTTAGTTCTGGTTAACTCTAAACGGTGGTATTTGAGCAATGTTTAAATTAATGAACTCGTCTTGAAGTGATTTAGAAACTATATATGTATTAATAGCTCACACTGAATCAGTATCTTAACGGCTTCAGCTCCATTGCTCCTTCGAGTTGGAATGCTTTTCATCTGTGTGTATCATAACGGTATAAAAATCGTGACTGGCCGTTAAACTTGCGCTAACATCTTGTTTAGCAAGAATTTTGCTTTAACAAGCCTCATTGTATCTGATTACTAAAGCAAAATGACCAAAGCGACCGCTTAACAAAACAAATTAAAAGGCCATTCAAAGGAAACATAAACTGGTACGTTAGAAAAGGTCAAAACAGTAAACAATGAACCGTCGAGGGACTAGGACCGGCAAAAAAGGGCAAAAAGTCCAGCACACGGGGTTATTGGGCACAACTGCATAGCATAACAACCATTCATAACGACGACGAGGAAACGAGACGAACGGGCGTATAGGAGAAAACGCGCGCATGCCTGAGAGAGCGAGGGAGATTGCATTCCAAATACAAGCGCAAAGTCCGCCCGCGCCGCGCGCCGCTCACTGACTCCCGCGCAGTGCTGCGACGCGGCCGCGCGCGCACTTCAAACTCATCGCCCGCTCTCGTGACATCTCGCCATCATTTCGACAATCTCGTAACCGAATCGAAGATCAGTTCCGGTGATGTCATTATAAATAAAAGTATAGTGTTATGTTCAAAAGATCAATGGTGTTCTCATAGTGTAGTGTTTAGTGAATTGAGTGCACCAGACTGTAAAGGAGAAGACGCCGAGGATACTTTCACTGGACTGAAAGTTTTAAAACATTCTTACGGAGAACTTCTTAAAAAGGGACTTGACCTCAACTCGATGAGAAGGTAAATATTGATGACGATTACGACAAGACGGACGCAAAACCTGTTGCTGACCGTTCGGTAGATAAACATAACGGTAGCTTATAATCAAATCCAATTTTAAATAATTTTGCAGGGCCTTACAAAACTTTCGAAACAAGAACTACCGTCACAGAAGTCTTTAATAGTAGAGACAAGATTATTAAGCTATGCGTATGCATAGTTTAATCTAAAGAGAAATTAATGAGCCTTTTTTAAACATACAATATTTAGAAGTTAATAAGGTACAAAAAGCCAATTAAAGCAAAATTGGCATTGTTAATCACGTGAAAATGATTTCTCTGTCAGCATTATAAGCTCAAGCGTATCGTTATCTTGCAGAGATATCTCAGACTGTGCCATCTCCGGCGTGCATCTACAAGATAATTCTAGGAACGTCATGAAATTAATTTTTTGTTTGCACCGAGATTTAAAACCTCGAAATGCATTAATCTCATAGGTCGGTTTTGACAAAAATATTTTTAAAAAAATACTTCATTTCGAAAATCATTATATTCAATAGACTCCTGTTTTATTATTGCGATTTCGTAGTAACTTAGAATGAAAACATACACATTTTCTGAATCACAATATTTAAATTAAAACGAATAAAGTAGTTACAAAAGTTTATTGCTAGCTCTGATTTTAATTCATGTGAGCGCACCCAACTCTTATAAAAACCAAAAAACAGGTTTTATGATTCAAACTTGACTACTGGATTTAGAGTGTATTTAAAGACTGTCATGTCATGTCTTTCGAATATATTATAATGTCAATCAACTACAGAAGAACTTACCATCTATACATGTAAATTATAAGACTTAAACAGGCTTATTTTTCGGGGCCTAGCCGAAAAAAAATCGATGGATTTTAGTGAAGCTTTCGATACAATTTCATACTAAGTTTGAAAGGTTATTGAATCCCCTACCGTGTGGCATGTTTTAACTGTTGATAGGTCGTGCAATTACAATTATCTAATAGATTGTTGGACATTGCGTGATCGCAGTATACGCACGTTTACTCAGTTATTTTCTACTATTAACGTTTAATTCCTCATTAATCACTTTTATTTTCTAAGCTAAATATATTATGTCATTCTTCGTAATCATCAAGTTTTAATTGGAACGGTTGAAAAACTTGTCTGTTTGCTTTGAAAACTTTTGGCTATTTGGAACATTTTCTTTTGTCAGGTTCAGTACTAGCTATAGACACGTTATGTGCTAATAAGTAGCTGGTAGCGAAACAACTTGTTAAGCTGTTTTATAGTAAAACTTCATTATAAATATTTCAACATCATGGCAACATTGATCTGATAATTAATAAAAAGATAGAAAATATTTCATGTGCATGCAAAGACTATTTATTTTAGCACTGCCTACATACTCGTATAAATCAAGTCAAGATTTACACTACCAAAATAATAGGATTGTAATGCAATATTTAACGCAATATTTGACTAAAATTAGAAAGAACCGTACGAAATCGATCGAAGCCGCGGGAGGCTATTTATTATGGTAATTAAGTTTAATCATCACCCATAGGATTTTTTAAATTTAAAATCAAACAAGGAAACCATCTAGGTAGAATTTGATGATATTTTTGTCATAGAGGGTTTAAATAATGATTAAATTTTACCGCATTCATAACAATCTCCGTGTACCGAAACGACTGATGAGACTAAGATAAACGTAGGAGTCAATTAAAATAATTATGTGGAACAATAACATTAGATAATTTATTAGATTTTATCAATTCGTCTTCTCAGTCCTGACATCAGATTCAGAAATTATTGAAAATGTTGATCCTATAAAAAATAAACAACATCAATTGAATAATACAATCAAAGATTCCATTGTCCGAATTGCAAAATTACATGTCCTCTATCATACATAACATAACATGTAACGATGTTTAAAAAATCGAGTTTTACTTAACACCAAAACTACGTTCACTTTTGCGAATACGTGATACTATGCCAACCTAAAACCAGCTCAGCAAAGAAACGCAATTGAATCATTCAATATCAACAAACGTTTTCCGCTTGGCAAGTGACAATAAGGCATTTTCGCTGACTTGGAAAGGTCAAACGGGTGGCCAGCAAGAACTAGTTGTTACAATTCTGACACAGTTACTAGTAGATCGCGGTTTACCTCAAAACTTTCGTTCATAGTCTCACAATGACTAACATTAGTCTATAATAGACCATAAGTAGTTTATGAGACATTAAGCTATTTAGGTTTGTGTTGCTTTCAACGGTTTTATATCTGTATGAAGTGCATGAGTGCCATTAATTTTCAGCTCAGTTGGTTTTAGTTTTGCTGTTTATATGTTTCCTGCTTTAGTATTGTTTATTATACCAGTGGCTTTGGGTGCTGCGTTGTAAGCAAATCTAGCATTTATTAGGCGACGAGGAGTTTTTCTAACTGAAGTTTCATGTCCTAAGTAATAAATATTCGCATTTGTTATAGCGGATACATATGAAGTCACGATGCACATATAATGTTATGCTACCACTACTGCTAATAAGCTCAAACAGCCTTATTCACCAAGCTTGCTTCTGTTTATCTGTAACACTTAGAACTTTTCCAAAGAAAAATATGACAGTGACCAAAGCTCCCGGGTATTTCCGATCGATTAAGCATTCATAACTGTTCAAACATTGATTACAGATGTCTGAGGTCACACGGGAAGTGGCGCAGGCGCTCACATCCGTTCTTACTTTTGATAAGTGCACCTGATACTCAAATCTTAAGTGTCCATTTTATTTAGAGATTATTTTTATGTATACCTTCAAGTTGTTTATTAATTATGAAGTGGGTAGTGGTCCTGGTATCATAAACAGTGTTTTTGGCGATAATGTCAATGATGTATCGTTTGGTGAAGTTGCTAAGTAAGCTCTTGCATTTGAGGTCGTTGTTAAGATTTCCTTCACGATTATTTGTATAGCTTACAGTTAACTAGTTGTTGCCATTCTGGCTTAGTGCCATTTGAGTGTGTTTGTAAGAAATCTATGGTACTTATAGGATAAAATACCTTGAAAGGTGGTGCCAACGGTTTCTACGAGAAGATCAATAAATCTTAATACATGTAGGTTGGCATATATTTCTCAGCTTTTCTTTGCGTAGCCTTAATTGTCATCATTGCACTGAATTTGCATACCACTATTACGGCTTTCTTGTCTTGCACCAATTTAATGTGAGTTGCCTTAACTCTTCTCTATTTTGATATAACAATCTCATTTGGTTTTATCTTTTGTCAAGAGCTTCTTTCTGAACCCTCTACCACTATCTATAACTCAAATATGACAGGTTTCTGATTTCTACCCTAGTCTGTTGTCTGCCCTTTGCTCTCAAACGGAAATGAGTTTTGTTTCCACAGAAATCGGTGCTCTATTCTTAGAAGAACGTTCGTTAACAAATGAAATGTCTGCCACGTTGTTAGATAAGTGTGTCACAAATTTGTGTCTGTATGTTTTTATGAATGAAATCTTGCCACACCAAACCTTTTTTTAAGGATGGGAAATCATGAAATGACTCCTTCCGCTCTAGGCGGAGCGGACGGGAGTGTCAGACTTTTACTGACTGAATCCCATCCGTGTTCCTCCAAATGCCCTTTGCGTACCAGGGCCGTGGTGACTCTTTCGAACAAATTCCGCCACCCTGGCAGGCACTGACCCTAGCGAGCCCGTCTACTATGCGCCACACTTACCTTAGGGTCGATAGTATAGCATTAACAGATGATACAAATATTAGTATCTCTTTTTCTATTATTGATAGGTTTGCGTTTGACCACAATCTCACCTGACGGAAAGCGATGAGGTGGAGCATCCCTAGATGTAACGTATTAATGCATGACTTAAAAAGTCCCAGATTGCAGCTCTAAAGAAACACAGGCTCCGGCAGGGAGGGAACTCCTCCTCTTAGCTGTTAGCACAAATGCAATTACCTACTAAAACGTTTTTCGGTAATTTACCTCGAAAGAGAAGTTGTCTTCATACAATACCATTAAACATACCAAGACTATTGGTAGTTATAACCACTTGTTATCAGCGGATATAGGCACCAGTAAACTAATTAAAACAAAGAAACTCCACCAGAATTACTGTACCTACTTCAAAAACTTTCTTGAATATCCGTTTAAACATTATTATCGCGACATTACTGCTTGCGCAACTAATGGCCGCTCAGAGAAAGCCAGTGTTGCGCCTCGCGAATATCGATGACTGATGGAGTATCGTTTATCAAATATTTGTTTAAATAAATGTACGGGTTTTTTTTTTATCTTGCGTAATTTTTGCACGTAGGTAGCGGTTGTAGGTGGTGATGATATTAATTAGGATTGGGTAAGATCTGTTGATTAAATCTTGTGTGAATAGCGATGGTTGAGTTGGTAGTTGATTAGTTGCGTAAAATCACGGTTACATGAATTTAATAAGCTATATTTTAAATTGTGTATTGTATTAGTGGCGTTTTGAGATAGACCTAGGCCCAGCGGTGGACGTACTTACGTATCTATTTCAATTCTGAATCAGTAAATAATTACTTACATCAAACTTCAAATTACTCTGTATACATTTTAAAAGTTCCAGTCTTTTTTGCCATTGCAACCTTAACCCTCACTGACCTGGTCAGGGATTGGATTTCAAAAATCTTTTACCTAGTTTTGCAGCCATACTTCCGGATATTTCATTCCGCATGAGTCAGTGGCGCTTCTACAGACAGACATTAAGTAACATACACAACTATTTATCTCAAGAGTCGCCTCAAGCGTAAAAAGTGTAAGTGGCACACAAATTACTATTCATCCATTATCTTTATTATAAACTAATGATCCTTCACTGAAACACAAACCCACATACTCTTCTTGATTTATGTTATCGATAACAGCCGGATTCACATTGTGAATCGATTCACGAGTTAATCGTGAAGTTAACGTTCTATCGATATATGTTATCGCAACACTAAATCTGCTTGTTAAGTGTTGGTTATGTACCGCTAAGTTAAGTCTAGTTTAAATGGGTTTTATTGCACGGATTAAATGTAAGCATTTACTTTATACCTTTTCTCTTTTTCATGAAATTTTAAAAGAGTTTCGAATTTTAGATAGGTCCTAAATTGCATGCAAAATTATATTAATTTATATTTTTTACTCTTCTTTTGTGTATTTACTAACCTTGTTATGCATTAGAAATACAAAAAAAATACAGAAAATTCTAAATACAAGTGTTCGTGACCATACGTAAAAATCTATTCATCATTTTTTGTGACACACAAGAATTCCACAAAAATTGACTCCCACAAAGTTACTATGAAGACTACAGCTAAGCATTTCTTCAAAGAAATACCAACAAAGTCATAGTCAAAGTCAATTCATTTATTTCAACTAGACCATTAAAAGGCACTTTTGAACGTCAAATTTACAGTTTAAAATTAAAATATAAGTGACTCTAGTTGTCCATTCGCAAAAAGTAGATTCTTATGGAGAAGAACGGACAAGAAACTCCATAGTTACTCTTTTCAAATATAAGTTTTACAATATTTTGTATACATAGGTACATTGATCAATTGATTATATTATGTGAGCACAATGCAACATTCCAAGTGTCCATTTTTCTCATTAAAAAAACACTTACGTTATAAGTACGAACACTTAAGGAAGTGTAAAATCGGGAAGTGCCAGTTTGTTATTTCGGTAGAACATTAATCTTTCGTTAAGTTGGCGCGTCGCTATCGTTTCTCGAGCCCTTTGTAAATTCTCACCATGTGTTCCAGCGTTCAACATGTGTTTTAGTTTTAAACCTTTGTTGAGGAAGTTATTGTTTTTGGTAAATAATAAATATAGGTATACTGAGTCCAAAAAAATGGATGGATAAAACGTTTAAAAGTTCTTTGCTAAATTATATTTATTTTGTAAAAAAGGTTAAAAATAACAAAAAATGTGACATGTGAAGTTTGGCTAGAAAACAGGTGACTATACTGAGATGTCGACTATTAGAGAAGTATGGCCGACCCCAAATAAATTATTGGGATAATACCAACAGCATTCTCTTGGTATGAACAGTTTTATGATCATTTTGAAGACACAAGAATTGGAAGACTTTGAATTACTTATGATTATTTAAGTGTCACCTACAACAGTCTTTACTAATTAATTGTCCATTCATGTTTAATCATTCATTAATTTGTAGTGTTTGTGCGGCTATTAAAAATTGTTTATCAACATGTTCTTGGAAATAATTTGATATTTCTGTGAGATTCGATAACCCTAAAAAAACGCACGCGAGGTCACGGCTTGAAATTAAATTAGTGACAAATAGTTCACGATATGATTAAGAGCTCGTGGCTAAATAATAACAACCTCACGGGTAGATCTTCAAGGTTAAGCAACGCTTGCCACTGTCGGTCTGTGGATGGGTTTTATTGCAGGATCTGAACATACCGAGATTCCTCCGTGCCTCGGAAAGCACGTTAAGCCGTTGGTTCCGGCTGTAATTTTTAGATATTTGGCAGTCGTTAGGGATAGTCAGAAGCTAGATAATCTAACACCAGTCTTGCCAAGGAGTACCGTGTTACCCAGTTAATGGGTTGTGGAGGTCTGGTAAGCAGCCGCTCCACGTAAAATAGTGGTGTAGATGCTGGGTGTTTGTTGGTAGTGAAGAAATGAAAAGACAGAATTATATTTGAGTTGACTGGCAGAACGGAATACGCGGGCGCGAAGTTTACGCGCGTTTGGTTTGCGGGCAGTTTATAGCGACACTACTTTTTTGCAAAATGGCGGTCCGCAGTGGTAGCGGGGTGAGAGCCTCGCCCATTGGCCAATCACAGCCGGCGTCCGTGCGCAGTCCGTTCTTGGCGGTCCTTTTATTAAGTTTAAAATTTGACATTAGACGGGCGGACCATAACACCGTCGCTAACAACTGGTATTCAGCTGAATCCGGTTTGACTGGAAGTCGACCCCAATATCCTAAAATCAGAAATACTCTATTTCTTCTAAAAAAGTTGGAACCATGATCAGCTTCAAACTGGTATCGCCATAGCAAGTAAGTACCAGTGGGTATATTTCTGTATTGAAGCAAAAACTATATTTGACATAGAATGAGCTTCAAAACGGTTGGCAAACAGGAAAAGGCTGAACCGAGCCAATGGCATAGACATAGCAACAGTAGCCAATTTAGTTAGTAAATGAGTCCGTCACAAACACAATTGAGGACACGAAAACTACACGACAAACGAATAAACACTCCCATTTCCCACATTACGAGCGACATCAATAAAAGCGCCAGAAAGCTGCATTCCATTCCACATCCGCGATGCCATTGTTGGCCCAAAACATTTGTCAATGACAGCCAACACGGCCTGATTGGCACGTGTCTTTCGACCGTAGACATGTTGGAATGGAGTGAACGTTCCCTATTTATTTGAATCTATTAATTTTGAATGACAATATTGTTATTAAAAATACCTTATAACTAGGTAATATAAACTACATTGAAAACTTCAAGGGTATTTTGTGTCTGAAGAAGATTTTGCTGAGATTTGGCGAAGCAAGAGATTTGTGTCCTATTTAATATAAATAATAGAGACAAAGCAATGGTGCAGCCAGAAGTTGTATTTTTCAAGAATTCTCATTGGTCTCAGGCTAGCAGTGTCACCCTCATAACTACGATCATCAGAAAAGAGACAGGTATTGGCCGCACAATCACTGTGTCTCTATCTACAAAGTGGTAAATTTTGAGACGGTATTATATTATAGTATATAGATCTACGTTTTCGACACATCCATTGTTTGGCAAACATTTGTCGTTGAAGCCAACTTGGCCCAATTGACACGTGCTTTTTCGTTGCGGCCATTGTCTTCTCGTCGTGATCGAAGATCGCACGCTTCACGACTATGATTTATTAAACAATTGTTTAAAGTTCAAGAACGAAACATCATGTTGGAAGCTGTGGCTTTAAATGATTAATTGGTGACCTACCTCGTTGTAAATGCCTAATTTTTAGTCCTTGTATTTATCTTATTATGAGTTAATTAGAAACCTGTACCAGGGACTATTATTAGTAGTAAGTTCTCGTCCTCCCTGCCAGGGTTGCGGAATTTGTTCGAAAAAGTCACCGCAGCCCTGGAACGCAAAGAACTTGAGAAGGAAAACTGATGGGTTTAAGGCAGTAAGAGTCTGACACGCCCTTCCGCTCCACCCAGAGCGGAAGAAGTCATTTGATGATTACCCATCCTTCAAAAAAAAAAAACGTTTTCGTCCTCATCCAATCATCTTGTAAATTTTCTCAAGAATTGTGACGCCAGTGACGTACTCAATAAGAACTTTGTTTTCATTTGGCGGCCATGTATCGATGTCTGCGTCATTAATAATGTTAATTAATGTCACTAGACAGTCGACAAAACGGTTGAGCCACAGAGTACCGTTACTACTGGAGACGGCATTGTCAAAACCTTTCATCAACACCAAAAGTGTACTGTGAGAGTCACCACTTATTCATTAATTCTCATAGAAATTGACGGCCTGTGACAAATTATTCTGAAAAGGTCGGTTATGACTTGAGTATTTAGAATTAAGAACGTGTCAAACCCTAGATACAGTCGCCAGCACATCCAGTTACAACAATCTGTCAAATTTCTTTCATCAATTTACAACTTTATCGCTGAAGCATTAGGTTCAAGGTTGATTGGGAAAATTTGACAGTTTTGGGTAGCTTGATGTGCGTTTGACTGGTTTTCAGGCTTAATAAAAAGTTTGACAAATACTCAACTTCATATCCAGAGTGTCAATTGAAAGAAACAAGTTTATTTGTTTTAAAATACCTCTAATTTTACCCACACTTTGTCAATTTTCTGACAATGATTTTCGTCGAGATGATATAGCGACTTGAACGCTTTTTCAGTAAGTAAATGCGAGAACTGGGCCCTACTATGAAGTCTTAAAACGATCGAGATTCCGCTCCAAGAGAGAGACAGAGCTATACATAGCGAATAGCACTATCCCTTTTACATCGTCGGAAATGGATGGCATTAGCACGTCATAGTAGTCTTCGGCAGTACGGCTGAAACGTATGCTTTGCTCAATTGCTCGTCATAAATATCAGTGATATCTCTAGGCGATGCCCGCGACGTTCCTTGCTCTATGGCTCGAGCGAAAGCATTTAGCATGTCGACCACAAGGATATGAGCACATGTGCACCATATTAATATGTGGTCCTGTCCGCTCTTAGAAATTGAAAAGGATGTTTGTACATGTTCAATTTGTGCATGTTAACATTGTGTTCATAATGGAGGAGTGACCGTAGTGCATTTGAATTACCAATGTGTATGTACCGATAGCATCTCTATGCCTGTATGCCAATTTATTGGAACTCAGTTTAGTTCTAATATTTTTCCCTGTAGACATCTCTATCAGTCGACATGTCAGTGTTTGCTTCCTTTCTAGAAATGTTTTCATCTATTCAATCCATCCCTTTTTGACCTCGGTATTTCTTCTGAGAGTAGTCAGCTAGGAAACACCGGCCTCATCTAGTTTAAAATTACCCAAAAAGATTGACGTGTAAAAGTGTTATGTTTTACCTACTTACAAAATAAATATAATTTATTCTAATTTTACTTCAACTATAGCGTGTAGTAAAAATGTAGAGATAAATATTAATCTAAAAACTACTTAATATATTCTAAATAAAATTCTTCTTACCTACTGTTCACCTTCACAATGCTCTTAAAGAGATGATCAAAGACTGCATCATTATTCATTCAGCAGTTTTCGAGCTTAGCCCGAACAAAGCACTCAAACATATGGTATCTTCATAATGTATGGTGTATGTACGTAGTTTGGTTCAATAACTCAATTCTTGTTAAGAAAAAACTGTACCGATATCGACCTTTTGTTACTCCATTTTATAATGCCGGAAGTATTTATAGGACCCATCACACAATTACCCATAATCAGTTATTCCAAAACAAAGACCATATATGCAAAAAGAGGTCCTACATCCCTATAAAATTACTCAATGTACTATACTCATAAAGTCATATAACACTTTATTAGCATAATCGGCGAACTTCATAACTCAATAAAATGGCACTAAAAATAATAATTTCGTGGAGCGGAAGCTTAAATCAGTAACATAACAAACCCCGCATGGCGCACAATAAGTGCATCTAATAAGAAAATATAAGAAGTACCAGTAACAAGTAATTTAGTATTTATTGCTCGGACGTGATTTTAACAGAGTTTGCCGAGTTATTTTTTATGTTTACTAAGAAACCCTTTATTAGCCGCACTGAAAAAAAAACCTGCCAAGTGCAAGTCGGACTTTCTCAAGAGTAGTAGGTAGTAGTTATTATGTAGTTTTAGTTCACACTTTTGAAGGATTTTGTTATTACAATATGCTAAATTAATATAATAAAATAATTTTGATTGTAACGATTATGAAGTTTGTTGCTTGACCTTCAATACTCAACAGACAGATGTGTTGCTGGGGAGTTTGTTGCGCCACTTCTTCCCAGCTAAAACACTAGGAAGTGGTGACGGGCGGGCGTTTTGGGGGACTGTCTTTATGTAGAACTTTGACGTTCAAAAAGTGCTGGCACTCAGCCTAATTTGAATAAATGACTTTTGAATTTGAATTTGAATTNGTTTTTACGTGTTACCTTTGTTGTATTGTTTTCTTTGTAAGAATACTGACTACTTACATACCTTTGTATAAGTGATAGTTCTTATAACTCAACAGACAGATGTGTTGCTGGGGAGTTTGTTGCGCCACTTCTTCTTCCCAGCTAAAACACTAGGAAGTGGTGACGGGCGGGCGTTTTGGGGGACTGTCTTTATGTAGAACTTTGACGTTCAAAAAGTGCTGGCACTCAGCCTAATTTGAATAAATGACTTTTGAATTTGAATTTGAATTTTTGAATACAAATAGACTATTCTATCTTTACTTCTGTACTAACATTATAAATACGAAATTTTGGATGGATATATTGATGTTTGTTACTCTTTCACGTGAATGGCTGAACGGATCTTGATGAAATTTGGCACAGAGGTAGATTATAGTCTGGATAACACATATTTCCCGGCAGTATGTTCATTTTTGACATTCACATGGGTGGAGACGCGGGTGGCAGCTAGTGTACCATATTTGTCTGCACAAAGGTACTTAACACGTACATAGATAAACATCAAAATGAATGAAAAAAAACGTATTTTTTCGGTTTAAGGTACGGAACCTACCTTAAGCCGAAAAAATACGTTTATTTTATGGAGGCCCTTTTAACTTAATTTTTATTATTTTTTGTTATAACAGCAATTGAAATATATTGCCTGAACTCATCCACTGTCCATTGCTGGGTTTACTTTTCTACCATACTTCCGTCATCCTGGTATTTCTCGCAACTTTGACCACCATTCCTTATTCTAGTTTTAGAAGCCGTCTCCACATCTATCTTAAACCACCAAATAAAACCATCGCTGACAGGCTGGCGGCCAAATCTACATCCGTTTCTGTGCCTAAAACGCAATTTACGGAAATATTTTCAGAATCTGTATATCTAATTCTGTATGGTGATTGCGTATGTGGTAATTGTTTATATAATTTCTGTATTGTGTCAGACGTAAAAGTATAACACCATCCCATCACCTCCCGTGGGTGTCGTAAGAGGCGACTAAGGGACAAACCAGAGAATGGGCACCAGCATTCTCTGTGATTCTGGCGATCGCAGTGTAGCATATGCATTGCAATACTAAGTATTGCAATGCATATGCTACACTGCGATCGCCAACCCGCCTGTCAAGCGTGGCGATTATATTATATTATTAGGGAAGGCCTATGTCCAGCAGTGGACGTCATTCGGCTGATGATGATGATATCTAATTATCGATTCAGCTTCACTTATAAGAACTCACAATTTCAACGCGGGTTTGGTATATGTAGATTGTAAATTGATTCAATCAATCAATGTACAATCTGACAAGCCTTCATCGCTATCACATTTTGTCGGAACAAGTCTTCTGAAGATATCTGTACTATGTCAGACGTTGCTCTGATAGCGAGAGGGTCAGTTAACTCAGCTAATAATAGCGTAGTGATGCTCCTATATTTACGATTTTCCCGATAGGGGACGCCTTACTTAGTTTGATCTTTGAAATTCGAGATACTTCGGGAATAATATTTACTTTGTAAGAATTGGGGATGTTGGCAGTACAGCTGCCAATCGGTCTTCGGTTAGAAACCCGTGCCATGTCAATAACGTATACCTACATATGTTTAAGTAGAAAAACATTACTTTGAAAGTTATGTAACTTGGATAGTTACGTTTTGTTATTTCAAATCATAATTTTGTAAACGATTGGTAGGACTCCTTCGCCAATATTATTTATGTACCTAAGTAATTAAAATTTGTTTTCTAAACCGCCAACGTTTGAGGAAAAAGCAAATATTGTGTTCTAATTATGGAACAGAGAAGCTATATTCATTAATTTAATTGAAGAATATAGCTTCTCTGTTCTGCTTCAGATTAATTCGTGTTCATTTAGTTTAAACACATATTCAAATACCACAAATTATACCTCTTTTTACCTGTTATTATTGCACACGTATGTAGTCATATTTATTATAGTGTGTTATATTTAAAGTTTTTTTGTCTTTTTATGTTAACATAACTTTTACACACGATGTCTACATATCTTTTATTCGACTCTCCTTTCGCAGGTATGCTGGAAGAGATTTCTTTAGAAATAAGCATCGCCTTTGTACCTATTTTTCTGTTCCCTTCTTCTTATTTATTTGTTAAATGTGTGTACATAAACTGTTAAATAAATAAATAAATAAACTATTGCAATAGTGCAACAGGAAATTTCAGCTAAAATGATTAAAGTTTAACAGACAAATGGAGAAACCAAATAACTGGTCAGATTAGATATATTGGTATAGCGCATGGCTAAATAATAACAGCTGCATGAGCCAATCAAGGTTAAGCATCGCTTGCCGTCGTAGATCCGCGAATGGATAACCATCCGATACATAAATCTGTGTGGTTCTTTCCTCAAAAGACCATTTCAAACACTGATTTGAGGAATGTGAGGACCATGTAGATCTCAATATTAGGGGCTTATTTCATGTTAGTCTGCCAGTTTGAGTTCTTCATGCGGGCTACCAAAATGTCCTTATTTTGGTATTGTTCGTCAAATCGTTGAGCTCCTTAAAGTTCTAAGTTTGAGCTACACGATAACTTACCAATGCTTGCACTGTCTGGACAGGTCCACTCAAATCTGTGTGGTACTGGCCTCGGAAAGCACGTTAAGCCGTTGTTCCCGGCTGTCATTTGTAGATATATATGACAGTCGTTATGGGCAGTATATCAAGAAGACTGCCTATCTCCACTTACGGCCGGTTTCAATAACGTATTTACCTTTAACTAAGTGTCAAATTAGCTACCAGCAGTAGCTGAAACGTCATGTTTGAAAGGCGAACATGATGTCGCAGCTACTGTTGGTAGCTAATTTGACAGTTGATCAAAGGTACGTTAGGATACGTTATTGAGACCGGCCGTTAGGGTCCTATGTACCCTGGGACAGAGGTCGAGACGGTCTCGCGAGTGGTCTTGAGCTTCACGTCATTCCGATGCTCGTCGTTCCGGCCAACACGGTGCGTTGCCAGTTTTGACGAGGACGGCCACGCTTCCTATCCTTTGAGGATTCGAGTCTATGATCTATTTGGAAATGTGATAGGTGGTCGCGCTCCATGAATAATACTGATTTTCAACTGCATCGAGACTGGCAGTCGACTTAACACCAGAATTTTTCACCAGTGACTGGGCAGCAGCATTCTCTGTACATTGCCACAGCTACACTGCGATCGCCAACCCGCCTACCAAGCGTGGCGGTTATGGTATACCCCTCCCCTTTGGGGGAGGCTTTTGTCCAGCAGTGGACGTCTTTCGGCTGGTTGGTATGATGACTTTAATATAATTGGGAAAAGGATAATACATTTATTGGTTATCTCCTCAAAATTGCCGTAATATATTACCTTGATAATATAGATGACGTACCGTGATACCGATAAAACGTTAATTAAACATTTTATCGATAACAAAGTAAACAAAACAAAAGGCTCGAATCGTGGTGATTTAATAAAAATATTATCTTTCAGTCTTTGTTGCGCGTTTGTTGTAACAGCTTGCTAGAGCCAGTGTCGTGACAATTATTATTTATTATAATTTTAAAAAGTGTCAAGTGTTGACTTTTGAAAATGTTTAAGGATTTCTATAATAAATATCTTGGCCAGGTATGTCTGTAGTTTTTTTGTTATTTTTAGTGTATTGTATTTTAACAAAAGATGGTCTTAGGTATAAAATTATTCGGAGTCAAATCATCACCTATTTATAGAAAGATACTGTTAACATTATTATATGTTGGCTTGTGGCAATTTTATTCATTGTCTATATAGACATCTTCAAGCTTCAAAATATCATCCTATCCAATGATCATCTTTCACATGTTTTCCTTTGTTATGCATTCCTTTCTGATTTATTCAGTTTTTACTTAACACAATGTCGCTACACGATCGCACAACAAACATAATAGTCCTTCAGAACTTACCTCATCAATATCCATTCATAGCCGAAGTTGTAGCATTAAACACTTCACATATCTATATTGTATGGATAAAAGATCCAGGCTAACATTTTGGCCCGATAACTAGTCAAAAAGAGGGATAACGACTGATATACTTTAGACTCTTCACTCCTTGGGAGAGTACAAAAATGACATTCCGATAGTGGTGGTCTAGAATATCAAAATGAATGGCATTGACAAGCACTAGCGAAGCATTACCGACGTGGTCAAATCCATGTATTTTGATCTTTTGACAACCAATGTCGCTGACAGCTGACTTCAATCTTAGTAATGATAGAGTTTTAAAAGGTGCACACCTTTTAGACCTCTTTCTAAAACCACATGTCCAGCTCTAGACCTAGTAACCACTCTTACTGATGAGAACCGCACTGCTTATTTAAGAACCTAGAGCGCTATGCATGATCCATTGACAATGCCCAATAAAATATGTATACAATGTAGCTCAGAGAAAGTGTGCATAAAAACAATCGACGTATGTGCGAGCTACTAGAATGTAAGTAGATCATTATGTGGTATTTAGCTCTATGATATGTCGGTAGTAATCTGTGTATAACTGTATTTTTAGAGATCGGTAGTAACTACTGAAATGTCGCGTGTTGGAGAACTGGTTTAAATGCCCCTTGAGGCTTTTGATGACAAGCTTTTGGTATCTATAGACTAATGGTCGGTCTCAATAACGTATCTAACTTTAACCAACTGTCAAATTAGCTGCCAACAGTAGCTGAAACGTCATGTTACAAAGGCAAACATGACGTTTCAGCTACTGTTGGTAGCTAATTTGACATTTGGTTAAAGGATAATAGATACGTTATCGAAACCGGTCGTAAAAGAATGAAACGTTTTTGACTGAAGTAGTTATTAATATACATGTGAATGGATGGAAAGGAAGAGAGAAACTGAAGAAATGACAGATGGATAGTGTGAAAAAAGTTATGGAAGTAATGGGAGTCAGTGATAGCGAGACGGTTGATAGAAGAAAATGTGATGTGCAGACCCCAAGTAACATGGGACAAGAGCAGGAAGTTTATGTTGAAACTACAGTCTATATCGATGTCGATTTGGGCTAGATATTTATTTTTTCCACGTTATAAACAACTTCTATCATGCTTATTTATTAGGCAGAACAAAGTTGAAAGTCATTTCTACAAACAAGGTAAATAAATATCGTAATTATTATAGTTTCCGGTAATCTGAACTTATTACAAAAATCTAAACTTATCAATGAAATGAGTAATTCTTATTTCAGTGATTCATATTGTTTAGTATCAGCACTATCAGTTAGATTGGTTTTTACTTTTAGAGAATACGCGTCATCAATCGTCTCTATCTGGACAATTTGTGATTAGCTTATCATGATATTGTCACGTTGATATATTCTCTTTTGTGTGAACTGATGTAGGAACTCATCTAAGCTTCGACATACCTGGTTTCCTTCCGCATCCAATCCATCGAACCTTCTTTCTACATGTCCCTGCTTATGATACATTATCTTAAATCAATGGCTTCACTCCCGAGACCTATGCTACTGGAATCCGCTATTCTTATATGAATTCCATGTACAGTAGAGGTGCATAGGCGGACTTAATGCAACAAGGCATTCTGTAACAGTCACTTTTCGGAGTAAGCCTTAGCCTTAGCAACAGCTTAGCTGTTTATCATTAAAAGAATTTTCGTTACCGAATCCGCATTTCCAGAGAAAACCTCCTACAATATGTGTTTGGACATCTACCTCTCTTAAATATAAAAAAAAACTGGGCCACTATCAAAACATTTCTTCTACAATACTCCCCATGATAAAATTGTGCAAACCTCAAATAAATTCCAATTGTTGAATATTAATACAACTCATCAGAAATCATATGACCTCAAACATCGAAATCTAGTTTGCCTATCTAGGATAAGTGGTCACCATTGACGACCACGTGCAGCACTAACAAGATCACAATAGACACTAAATACTGACCACTCGTCTAGTCTAACTGGTCTTTATGACAGACACATGATGTTTGTTTTGACCTGAATTCAGCAAAGTGGCTCGATCAATACATCTTTCTGTGCTTCTAACTTAATATCCATCATTGGTATTATTATTTTCTAAAAACTTTCTTCTATGGTGATGCACCCATTATTTTCGACTTATACAAAAGTTCAAGCTGAAGTTCATCCAGAAGCAATTTTATAGATCGCTGTAATCCTACCACCTATAGCCACTCGTAAACCTTCAAAGCTAAAGTGGACAGACATCTTCTAGGCACGCTATCATCGAAGACCTCATCCATACCATCACCATTCATCCATTCCATTAATTACCATCAAGGAAGATAGAGGCCATTAAGACGCATTAAATAAGCATCGATACACAAAAAGCCCACTGTTGAAAATGTGCCATATCATAAAACACTCTTTCACCATTGCAATAACTCTCCAATAATTTTTCCACGATATATCATTGAAACTTCTATCCAAATCAAATTCAACTTAATCCATAAATAGCTGTACACCATTAAATATATCAATACACAGATCAGTTGCGCAAGCGGCGCCGTTACATCCAGTTCCGTTAGACATCCTCTCTCACGATATCTGAGACAGGCTTATGAAACTGTTACTTCATGTTCAATGCTCATTTGTTAACTGTATCGAGTTTGAGTTCACGGGAAATGTTTTGAAGCTTATCCGCTAATTTTGCATTAAATCGCTTATCCGAATATTTTTGTCTCTTGCGATTTCACAATGCTTTTTCATGGATCCGATTGGTTAGTATTTCTGCTGTCAAGTTATGGGTGCTGTTTTATGTTAGCTACTGTTTTATTTCGATCAATTATTTAAGTACTTAGATCTAACTTTCCAACTTAAGTCACCCAATTTCTTATGTTCCAAGCAAGGATGCGTTAGAGACAACTTATGTTTCCCAAAGCCTAAAGCGTTAAAATGACAATGCTATTGAAAATTCGTGTTATGAAATCCTACATGTTGCACTATTGTCTTGAACCTTTTACTAAAACACTGTTTTAATAACTTAAGTTGTGTCTCCCACAAAGCTAGAAATACTAACAGGTTTTCCTGGTTCGTATACTATTGCCACTAACCGTCTTAGCTATGCGAGTTCTGCTTCAAATTCTCCAACCTTTTATTAAAGAACATTATTATCACATTCTACATCATTAATATGTCCAACAATAACATGCAACGATACTGCATTTTAAAACATTTGCTTTTCATTGAACTATCACGCGATATGCTCTTACATTTTCATTACTGCAGTCGTAACAATGATACTCGTCACGCCTTCATTGCCGAAGGGTTCGGTAGCTGGTTGATTGTCAGTTGTCATTTGATGATGATGGTGATAGTATTCCGTTGGACATGTATTATATTTGGTTCGGAGGACTCATTCCCAGACACGCTTTGTCGATTGTCGGCTTTATGACAGTCCAAAAGAGCCTGTAAATGGTTAAATTGAAATGCTTTTATTTGATTAAATACTTAGCTCAATAAGACTCTTTTCATAATTTAACCGATTCGACCGTTTAGAGCTCCAAAACCATTTGCTTTAGTAGTAGTTGAACAAACCCACCCACTGACAGTTATTTTAATAATAATAATAAATAATAAATTGTTTATTCATAATAACAGCATTGTAGTACATAGTAGTTTCCAGGGTTGACAAATTGTTAAGTGTAATAAAACTACAATTGAAATGGTGGTGAGGTGCTGCATTCCCAGCTAGGTTAAAGAATAACCTGTATATTTTTTCTGTTCGATCCACAGTCAAGTTAAAGTCAATTCATTTATTTCTTTTAGAACATGAAATGGCACTTTTGAACGACAATGTTCACTGTTTAAAATATTAAAGTCAATCTAGTTGACTATTAGCAAAGGTTGATTCTTATGGAGAAGAACTTAGGTATCTACCTAAGTTTTTCTCCTAGTTGGTATCATAAGAAGAATCTTCTTATGATACCACCTAACTCTAATGTTCTGAGGTAGGGACTGCTGCCACAGAACTTATTCTTTTTCAAGAAAAGCACACTCGCTGGTATTTTTTTACTATTCATTCATAACTGCTTGTTAATAAATAGATAAATGTAACAAGTACTAATAATTCAAAGAACGTATCTTATCTACACATGTCATTCCATTGTATAACTTACCTATCTCACACATAAATATTTATGGTCATTTTTTGTCTCATAAACGCCCTAACATTTATTCGACCACATCCGTGTTCTCAATACCAAGCTGTACCATCCACGTCAGCTAGGGGACAACCGATAAAAACTGCATCACCTTGATACACTCTGTTTTTGTTCCGTGATGTCATCTCGAAAACATTCTGATAAAGATGTTTTGTTAATAATCTCGTGCATACCAGACACCTTTACAAGGTGAAAATATAAACTTATTGTTTTACAAAAAAAAAGGTAAAATCTAAAATCCAACCTCGTTTTGTAGTTTACAGCTGAAAAGGCACTATGAAAATTTTCATTTCTTGAGTGCAACCAAACAATATTTTGCTTAAATCTGTGGGAAGACCAAAGAAATGGTAGACTGTATGGAAGATTTAGCAAGGACTCGCTAATAAAATAGTTGAGATGTAAGGAACTTGAAGAAGTAGCGCCGACCCCAAATAAGTAACGTAAAAAAGACAAATGAAATTTAAAATGATGACTCAGTTAATATTTGAGAGGCTGAAATACTACTTAGTATCCAATTATTCTTAAAAAAAAGATGCATTTTACTCACAGATACCCCTGCTACAGCTGCTTTCCAAAACCAAGCCAATAACGGCTGATGGCTCTACAAAAGAATGACAATCAAACAGCTGACAAAACTGCAGTATACAACAAAAACTCACCCTTGGCCTTGATATAACCGTTTTTGTGCGCTGATGTCACTATCAGAAACAGCTGTACCGGATCGGATGCGGTTTACAAACTATAGCTGTCAATGTAGATTTGTTTTTTGTCAGTTTGTCAACCTTCGCGACGACAATGATCTATCTTAGTCTGATTGTAAGGACTGTGATGAAAGGGAATAGATATTTTAGTTGTGATTATGATTTGGACGTGTTTCCGAATAGCTTGATTCGATTAAAAAGTTTTGCTTGTTGTTTTTGGTAGTAGGAAATCTGAGACCAGTCGCGCGGGGTATCGTGATACCAAATTACTGCGTTGTGAATGTCAGATAGGAATCCGCTCCATGTAAAATACTAGTACTCAGTCCAGAGACTAGCGAACCTAGAGTTAGATTGGAAGCCAAATCCAATATTTTACTAATAGAAGGAGCGATAAACGAGGAGGGTTTGTGTATATGTCACCGGAAAATTGCAGACTCCGTAAGGTTGTAATAAATCTTGATTAGATTATAATTTCTCGATATATTATGATAAAATCGTTTTGTATACAATAAACCCCATCCAAATTCAATAGTTTTCAACATATCCGTGTCTTATTTAGAAAAAATAATAATTTACAATTTCACGCGATATTTTATAATCTTACGGCGTTTGCCATTTTCAAATCGGGCGGATCACTCGTTAGGAATAGGTAAAGGCTATAAATTCATCAGACCTATTCTGTAATATGTAGATAGGTGTTATTTCACAAAGTTTTATGTAAAGCAGCTGCATTTTATGCACCGGCCGGCCATTATACATATTATAGACTATAAATAAGTTAAATGTCACAAAAGCCATTCACATTCCTTAAGAAACAGGTGACTAATAAATAATAAGCAATAAGTTAGAATGAAGATAAAATTGATTTCGACCAATTAGAAGGTCGGCCTATTATAATAATTGATATTGTAAACTTTAGTAGTCTTGAAATTGTTGGTCTGAAATCAATTTCCTGTTAAGTTCCTGAAAGACTTTGTTTGTTATTTCTTAGCAGAATAATATAACTCAAGTGAAAAGTTTCACTGTAGGGGCATCACAAGAAAAACTAAGAAGCGAAATTTGTACGGCAACAAAAAGAAACGCAACGCCATCTATCCTGTCAGCGACGAACTACCAACGAAATCTTGCATCGCGCAAGCAAAGTTCTCTGGGCAATTCTGAACATACACAACAGTCCGAACATCAACTGTCGGGCAGTTTTCCACCAGACACAACAACCGTCTGATCGGAGTATACTCTCTTTTCAATGGAGATTTGCGGGACTTTATATTACTATCATACTTCTATATTACTATCCAGGGTTTTCCAGAAGTGCGTGCTCATATTTAAGGGTGGTGTTCTATATATTTTGAAAATAAAAATGTTTTTTTTTTTCAAAAAACCCAACCTCTAAAAACGTCTAAAATGTTCCAAAAGTAAAACAAAATAAATAATAAAACTTTTCAAGCAGTCTGATGCAGCCGTTGGCATCGAATCTGTGATTGATCTACGATAAACCCCACCAACTGCTGGTTTGTTTTCATGGTTTGGTTTGACATCTTTTGCATAGAAAATATGTTTAACTGCATAACATAAGCATTTCAGTACCTAGATCTATCCTAATATATAAAATTCTTCCGTAACTGACTGACTGACTGAATGACTGATAGACAACGCACAGCCGAAACTACTGGTCGTAGAAAATTTAAATTTTGTAGGAACCTTCCTTGGGGAGCGAAGGGGAGTCCTAAGAGAGCATTTTCCGAAATCCTACGGGAACGGGAAAAGAAACGGGATATTAATGAATTTCACTTAACTTGTAAAATCTCAATTCGCCTGAAGACCATTCCAATTGAATTATTTCTATGCCCAATGAAATAGATACTATTTATACCATAAATATCATAATTATAAAGATTTCTCTTGCAAGACCCGCCAAAATAGCCTAATCTTAGCCTTCCGTATCCATTCCATCTCAACCACCTTGAAAATGTCGATGAACTCATGAAATAAAAGAACTATCTGCAATATCATCTATCCATTGAATATTTAAATTGAACTTTAAGTCTCTCATTTAAATAGCTTGAATCTATACCTAACGCTAGACCGCAAAAACATTTAATTCCTTAAAACAAGGATATAAGTATATAGAAATGAATATTAAAGAATCACGTAAATGTCACTTGCATAACACTGTAATTTGAACCTAAAACTTTTTAACTGTGGTTGAAAATTGAATGGTTAGCGTCCATAAAAACCTTACCCACGCTTTTTCAACCGATTCGGGTGAAGTTGTCCAATAAAAATACTCTTTATAACATCCAATCGTGACTACGTTCTCGATTTAAATGTGTCTTCTGTTTTTAAATAAAGCTGTTATGGTGAAAAATTCAAATGAACATCAACGGGTCTATAATATTACTGAGCATGTAAAAACATAACTAAAAGATAAAAGTACAATAATCAAATTCACTTTTTCGGGCACATGGACCAAGCATCACATCACACTTCACATTATATATATATTGTACACATACTATATCACATCACATCACGCTCACACTAATATTATAAAGGCGAAAGTTTGTGAGTGTGTATGTTTGTTACTTCTTCACGCGCAAACAGCTGGACCAATTTTGTTTAAATTTGGTATAGAGATTGTTTGAGTCCCGGGTAAAGACATAGGATAGTTTTTTATCCCGGGAGTATGTTCCCTTGGGCTAATTTTCGACATTCACGTGGGCGTAGCCGCGGGGGGTAGCTGTTAGTTCTAAAAACTTCGACTTGCATGCAAGTTGCTTGCAGATAAAAACGCGGTCTAAGACAGCTGTCAACACTAGGTCGACAAATCTGAGATAAAAAGGGGAAAATAGGAAAGTCCGTCAACAAACCTGACTTTTCCAAGAAAAGCAGGCAGGAATTGTTCCACAAGTGTTTTATAAAATATTAGGTTTTATACTTGACACGCAACGGAAAAGCGAAAGAGAATACAGTTTTCCCGCTCTTTGGAAAGCGTTAATATTAATACATACACATTGCTTTCAACTACAAAAAAATCTAATAAACCATTGACTTATAATACGAAAAAATATCATGAGGAAATCTAGCACTGAGGTGTGATTGAAATAAAATCATGGGTAGGAGCGTGGTTTTCAAAACTCCTTCTTTCTTCCGAAGACCAACTTCTGTCAGCGACTTCGTCTAGATGGTTACGTGACGCCTGGTTCAAGATAATGATAAACTATATGTACACTAAATTTCTTCTAAATTCGTTCATCCGTTTTTACGTAAAAGCGGTACAAACATTCATCCATCCATTCTCAAAACCTTTAACATTTATAATATTAGTAGGATAAGATTGGAAGATTTATCTTACGGAATAGTACAGCTTAAATAATAAAGATTTAGTCAGTTAAAAATTAAATGCCACATCATCTTAATAAACATGTTAGGAAATAACTCGTAAATATGTATATAAGCACAGGATTATTATAATGATCATCAAATTTTATCTTTACGACTATATCTAGACGTGTTTTAAGTCTAGGCTAAATAATGTTCTAATCCAAAAGGTCTTTGCAGAATACACAATGTATTTTTAAATAAGAATTATCTTTTTCAATGCGAAAGTGCGTATGTTGGTTCCACTTTCTCAGTTCGACAGTTGAAGGCATCGGCATGAAATTTTTGTTATTTGCATACATAATAAATAAGGTTTGGGTCATGGGTATGGAAGATATGTAGATTTCAACCAGATTTTTTTGGCCTTCAAGTGTCTTTTAGCACAGTCGCTGGACTTCAATTAAGATAATCCTGTCAAAATCTTCCTAGAAATGAACCTGTGTTGTACATCGAGGATTTATGTTAACTGTACAAAACATTTCTACTAGGGAAATTAAAAAAATTGCAAATGCCTACTCCCAAGTGACACCGACAGTACATGCAAAAATGAGATTTACTAAAAAAAAAATAACAAACCATAACTAGTAACCTTGAATTTTGCAAGCAGTAAAGTGGTGTAATTTTTAAGATAGCCAAGTAAATGCGTAGCAGGTATAATAACTGAAATGTGAGTCGAGTCGTATCAAGGTCACATTAGTGTCGCCGCTCACGGTCCCACATAAATCATGGTACAGACGCCAGCCAGCACATCAAGTTACAACAATCTGTCAAATTTCTTTAATAAATTTTTAACTTTATTGCTAAGGCATTAGGTTCAGGGAAGGTTGATTGGGAAAATTTGTAATTTGTGTAGATAATTAGAAAATACTTTGTAATGTTATCATCTGTTGAGTCTTTGATTGTATTTTCAGATGCAAAAAGTAAATAAAACATAAGGCAGTTTTTGGTTGTTAAATACATAATTTTAGTGTTGAGTATTTTTTATTTAAGTACGATTGTTAAAAAAAACTGCAATCAAATATGCTAAATTAAAAATAATAAAATAAAAGAATTAAAACCGTTGGTAAATACTAATAAATGTCCAGTTTTTTTTAAAGTACTAAACAAAAGCTAGCAGTGTAGCTTGAAGTTATATTATTTAATTAGAAACGTCTATCATTATTACAACGGGCACGCCTAATAATCCAATAAAATATATAATTAGCAATAACATCAGTAACATTAATTATTTGTTGTTTTGCTTCGCCAATTAGTATTTAATTACGAACAATTCATTAAACACTGATAACGACTTAAAACAATTCATTAATAAATAAAAAAAGACAATTCTCGCTGTATCACAAACAATATAATTAGTCACTGAATAAAATAACGAATATCCTATTCTATTCTATTTATTATAAATGCGAAAGTGAGTGTGTTACGCTTTCACGCCTAAATCGCTGAACCTATTTTGATGAAATATAGTAAAGAGATAGATAGTGGATGGAGACGGCTTTAGGCTATTTTTTTTCAAAAATCGCGGCAAAAGTTAGGGCTGGCAACATAATAATAGTATCTTCAGAAATGTTAGTGACAGAAGAAATTTTGGGAACAGTTCCATTATCCTACTTCCAATTCTTCGTACTCTTCTTTCAAGTACTTTGGCAAGCAGTTTGTAAACCTCCAAACATCTCACACTCTCTTCAACGTGCATCTTTGATCATTCTCATTAGTCAGAGATGTCATTTGCCAACGATAACATAGTTGGCGCGCAATTCTGTTTTCACAACGTCCGGTCATTGCCCTTTGGCTTTGCCTGTTAATGAATTATTAGTTCTATTGTTCTTATCTTTGTTGAAGATAAGTGTAGCCAGACCAACGGACTATTTCCATAATTGTGTATTATCGGACCAACATTTCTTACATAATTTTAGGTTTGCGGACAGGTGGACGGGGGTCATAATGCAAGGTGGATTGTGTAACTACTAACTGCCCGTTAGTCATTACAGTTGATACATACGCGTATTTATGGTTAGACCGAACTTATATGGGTCAACTAATGAGGGAATGGGTAAATAAATAATGGATTTTAAGGCAATTCACGATTGTATTTGTATTGTTTTTGTATGAATCATTTCTGTTTTGTCCAAAGTTGATTATAAGCTTCCCAAAATGGACCATTCCAATTTCAGTTTCTAAATCTGTCAAGTCAGACAAATGCAGTCGAACCTAGGGCTCTTTTCTTGTATTCGTAAAGGATTATTTGTCTAGACAACTGTTAAAAAGCGTACCTAAAGTTTTAATTAAGCATCAATTCTCTCTGCAATTTGTAATTTCACTTTCGTCTCTTCTACAACTTTTCCGAGTCGTCAAATAAAACTGAAGGAGAGGGTTGTCGAATTCAGATGGATTTATTTAAATCTCTCTTCTATCTGTTCTATTTCTTTAAGTTGAATTAATTAACTAACAGTACCTACACCGTAGACTTCAGCCTTATTTTGCTTATTTATGTAAAATTCTTGCAGCCCATCCAAAGGTTGTCTGGTATCTACGAGACAATCTTTGGATGGGCTGAGTTTGTATGGGAGTCCATCATTATTGAAGAATAAAACCATGAACCTTTGTAAAAAAACCTTAATAAAAAATAAATAAACATATGGTTAAGCGTTTTTGAAAAATAAAAACATGCGGGGCAGTCTTTGGGGTCTGCCGATAGAAGTGAAAACTAAGTAACTTGTGAATTGTATTGTCGAGCTATTAGATTATCATTTTTGAATTTGGAAAGCGTTCGGTGACGATGACGCGAGTTCCATGATTTTTATTCACCCAAAAAGTACAATATACACCGTATACATATAGCTCATTGAAAGCGTTCGGTGACGATGACGCGAGTTCTATGATTTTTATTCACCCAAAAAGTACACATATATACACCGTATACATATAGCTCATTGAAAGCGTTCGATGACGATGACGCGAGTTCCATGATTATTGTTCACCCAAAAAGTGCTCAACGCGCCTTAAGAAGTTTTCACCTCAAAAATGGCTAGCCAAAGAAATTATTCTACGTGGACGCAGTCGCGGGCAAAAGCTCTCTTAACCCTTTAACAGGCATAATAATTTGGAAATCGAAAAAATATGCCAAGAATCGTCATAATTTGGTAGGCATTATGGATAAAACATTTTTTTTAATTTTTTTTTATCCTTAATGAATATTTAATGAACGATTGATATCTTGAAAATACCATTTTAATACAATAGAATAACTAATGGTAATGTTATCATCGATTTAAGAACTGTGAAATATGGTGCTAAAAATACTTATTTCCTCTGCCTTAGAAAGGGTTAAGTCTCGAAGTATCAATTCGTCGAGGCTGATGGCGACCAATGTATGTAAAGCTTTTTACACTTTTAAGACTTTTTTAGTTTTTTATCTGGCAACCCTAGTGATATGAGCACATACTTAATGCTAATCTTTTCTATTAGTACTTTTAAGCCGTAAAACTAGAAAGTCGTAAGTGAAAATATCATGGCAAATGAGTTTTCTAACCTGTCAAACGTCTAGGTTTTTCTTTTCAACTCAAACCAACGGGTTGAGTTTTCTACGTGGTGTTTTTAAGTGGTCTATATTTTTTGTGTTGTATGCGACTGGAAACTTTTACTTTTAAGAAACTGTAACCAGATCATAAATGGGAGAACTAGTATTACTTGTAGGTTCTGTATCGATAAATTAATCTCTTTATGGCTGTTGAGAGCTAAATCTATTACTTATCTATACTTCACACTTGTCACCCTTATAATATTATAAAGGCGAAAGTTTGTGAGTGTGTATGTTTGTTACTTCTTCACGCGCAAACGGCGGTATAGAGATCGTTTGAGTCCCGGGTAAGGGGGCGTCCATAAATTACGTGAGGTGTTTTTTAAATTTTCTGTCCCTCTCTCCCCCCCTGGTGAGATGTCGTGAGATTTTATTCAACCCCCTCCCCCAAACCCCAATCTCACGTGAGATTTTTCAAAATGTGTGGTTTGACAGTCAGTAGATGTATAACGTAACTGACTATGAATAAAATTATTTTCTTTCGAACGAATTAGTGAATGATCTTAATTGTATTACGATTACGCTTAAGATTAAATCTTAAGCATGTAGAATCTGGATTAAATGGACCAAAAGAGTATATTTTTTTTTTTGTTTCAATCAGAAAAAAAATTGCGTGATATTTGCCGAGACCCCCCCTCCCTCCAACGTAAGATTAGATGAGATTTGACTCGACCCCCTCCCCCCCCTTAAACATCTCACGTATTTTATGAACGCCCCCTAAGGAAATAGGATAGAGGTTTTTATCCCGGGAGTATGTTCCCTTGGGATGATTTTCGATAATCACGCGGGCGGAGCCGCGAGCGGTAACTAGTATCTAATATAATAAAGCTGAAGAGTTTGTTTGTTCGTTTGAACGTTCTCATATCTAGAAATACCAGACAGATTTGGAAATATAGCCACATATATGATAGCTACATTCATGAGGAAGGCAATTGGCTATACGCGAACGGGAAAAAACGGGATATGCGCATACGCAGTCGCCGGCTAAACTAGCTTTAACCCGCGACTTCTTTAGCCCGTTCTAATAAAACGGCATGTTAAACCACAAAAGTGGATCTATAGAGAAAACTCTACAAATTGAAAACCTACGTCTGCGATTGGTACAGTCAACTATTAGCGCAAGGTCAATTGAAATTAGCGTCAAATTATATACTTATATTGTACTAGCTGCGCCCCGCGGTGTTACCCGCGCAGCTAGTATATATATAAAAAGTAGCCTATGTGTTAATCCAGGGTGTCAGCTTGGTTGCGGAATTTGTTCGAAAGAGTCACCGCGGCCCTGGAACGCAAAGGGCTTTAGAAGGAACACGGATGGGTTTTAGTCAGTAAGAGTCTGACACGCCCTTCCGCTCCACCCAGAGCGGAAGAAGTCATTTGATAATTTGCCATCCTTAAAAAAAAAAGGGTGTCAGCTTCCTGCATACCAAATTTTATCAAAATTGGTCCAGCCGTTTGCGCGTGAAGAAGCAACAAACATACACACTCACAAACTTTCGCCTTTATAATAGTAGTGTGATTGTGTGATTGTGATTATATTACCTATATATATCGTCTTCTAACTTCTTCTTCCCAGCTACAACACTAGGAAGTGGTGACGGGCGGGCGTTTTGGGGGACTGTCTTTATGTAGAACTTTGTCGTTCAAAAAGTGAACTATCCTACGAAATTCAAAATTTTCAATTTTGAATTTCGTAGGATAGTAGGATATAGTGTGATTGTATGTAATTAAGTTAATAATATTGTCTAAACATTTTTTTCTTTTTCATTTCAGGTAAGTTCAGCTGACTTCAGAGTCGTGCTGGTACTGTTGCTACAACAAATATAAAACAAAAAAATACTCCAAAAAGACTTTCCAAAAATAACAGCCTTATTCTAAACACTACTCTACAACTAAACATCACTGTAAGTAAGTAGATTAAAATTCCTTTAAAATAGTTTAATAGCCCTGCTTCTAATATAGCCTGGAGCTGTGGGAACATACAACCACAGCCCGCGGCTTGCGAGCAATTATGATGCTTCGTGGAAAGGGCCTTTCACATTACAGAAAAAAGTTAACGATGTCGACACGTGTTATTTAGGCGAGGTTAGGAAATAAAGAAGAATTGTGGTTTGGATGTTATGTGTCAATCGTTGTGGTAAAAGTGTGTTTTAGGCCGCGTTCCCACTATGTTGTGACGACAGATTATCGTGTCGTTTAAAGCGTCGTGGCTTGTGTATTTAAATGGAGATGTTCACATATAGGACGACACGATTAACCGTCGTCCACAAGTTTTTACATACAAAATGTATGTGACAGTCGTCCAATGATAAAATCGTCACGACATAGTGCGAACGCGCCCTTAATGTTTTAATGACAGGTCTTGTAAAATGTTGACTTATGTTATGGACGAACTAGCCTTTACCAGCTTCTTCAGCGACTTCTTGTCCTCTTCTTCAGTCGGTCCCTCATTACTGAGGATCGGACCCCTTTAAGCGGACAATCTGTCTCCATTGATTCCGGTCCAAAGTTGCCATCACCATCTGCTTGAGGACGTAGCTTCTTTCACTTGGTCAGACCATCGTGTTGGCGACCGGCCTCGTGCTCTCTTTCCTTCGGTACTGCCAACAATTACCAGGTTTTCAAGGCTGTTATCTCCCCTTTTGAAGGAACTCAAATTCAGATGACAGTGCTTTTATTTCTCTTCTATCAATACCTTCTCTTTAATTATAAGTTTAATCAACTTACTAGCAGTTCAGTCCATTCAAATTTTGTCTGGTAAATATCGTTGGCAGCGAGAAGACCCAATGTACCCTTTGAATGAAAATTGTATTAAAAAGACGTGTAACTAAAACTATTGTTAGTGTACAGTTAAAGCCGCGTATCAACTTGGCAACATTTGACGCGCGACATGATGCACAACATGTTGCTCATCATGTTGAACGGCAACGAGCAACCCTTATTAAGTATCGTTTTCATATTGTGCGCCAGCTGACGCTGTTGCGCAACGTTACCGAACAGGTTGAGCGTCACGTGTTGCGCGTCAAATGTTGCCTAGTGGATAGGTACGCGGCTAAAGTATTTTCTATACACGATGCCAGTCTTAGTTCTTTAGTCATATTACGACGGCAGCCCACTACATCTATCCAATGACTACTACACAGTAATTAAAAAAAGATATATAAGATAATATGAATTATTATAAAAATATATATTATTATTCATTATCCTGTCATGCATGACTCGTGACGTAGTTTGAAACATCCACGAGCGAGCGCAGTCCGAGCCTTGTGTTCCAAGGACGGCGCGGACTGGAACGGAGACATTGTTTTGATACGTAAATAATATTGACAGGGTGTTCCATAATTCTAATGCATTATTTTTTTATTGTACCTACCTATTATTTTTTATTTATTTTTTATCGGGCCTAAAGGTAGTTTATGTCGGGTAGGTACATTAAGTGTCCTTTGTAAGACTACTAAATTGGCACCGTGTATATCTATCTCTCTTAACGGCCCGTTTCAATAACGTATCTACCTTTAACCAACTGTCAAATTAGCTACCAACAGTAGCTGAAACGTCATTTTTGCCTTTGTAACATGACGTTTCAGCTACTGTTGGTAGCTAATTTGCCTTTGTAACATGACGTTTCAGCTACTGTTGGTAGCTAATTTGACAGTTGGTTAAAGTTAGATACGTTATTGAGTCCGGCCGTTAGTCTCAAAGTATCCGTTCAACGAAGCTGGTGTCGAACAATTTATGTACAGTTTTTCTTCTCTTTAAAAGACTTTACCAGTTTTTCTGTCTAGCAACCCTAGTACCAGCTTTTGCCAGTACCTTCCCCTTCAAGAGACGTGAAATATACCCCCATGGAAAAATAATACCGTCTATGTCGAATCTCCTTTGTTCATCTAGGCCATGGTCTATTTTGACTGGCCTATTGGTTGAGTGGTTAGTGACCCTGACTGCTAAACCGGAGGTCGTGGGTTCGATTCCCACCCAGGACAAATCTTTGTGTGATGAGCATGATCATTTGTTCTGTGTCTGGGTGTAATTTGTCTATAATATGTATGTATTTAGAAATATATAAGTATGTTTATCAGTTGTCTGGTTGCCAAAGCACAGGCTCTGCCTAGTTTGGGATCAGATGACCATGTGTGAGTTGTCCCAAGATATTATTATTAACATCGGTGTTCCAAATCTGTCCAGCCGTTGGTATGTGATTGACACAAAGACTACCAAACTTAAAACGTTCAAAATCACGATTTTTATTTTGTGTAAAATATTTAATAAATCATGCATTTACGATTAGTTTTACATAAGTAGTTAACAGTATAGTAGGTATATTATGCTGTTCAGTTGAATCTAGTTCCAAAATTATTAAAACAATATCCGGCACAAAGTAACGAAACAAAAATGCAACGTAAAGTTGCAAAAAATCCTCGATAGTGTTGGACTCGTCTACCCGAGGCTTCCGGCGACTGGGACCGCAATTAACTGGGACCGCGGTCCCAAACGCCGGATCGATAAAATTTTAATGTTTTTCTTCCGGCGACTGGGACCACTTATAAATGAATAAAAAAAACTATTTTTCAAGCCAAAATCAGTACAATCAAACGAAAAAATATTTAGAAAACTCTTTGATTCAAAAATATAATTTGTCAAGAATTTATTCCATGCGTCTCGTAATTCAACCATTGTATGTTGATTATTTTAATATGGTATGGCTGATTTTGAGATAGATATTTACTTACTTGTTGTTATTTTTTTTGTAAATTGTTTATTATTGATAGCATGATTTATGTGTATGGTTTTGTATTATGTAACACGTTAAACATACACATAAATCAATCACGGCAATCATAGGATGTTTTTTTTATATTATATACATAAATTATATTTTTGAATCAAAGAGTTGTTTTCTTTACTTAAAACATTTTTTTGTTTGACTGTACCGGTTTGGCTTGAACGATAGATTTTATTGTTTATTTACGGGTGGTCCCAGTCGCCGGAAGAAAAATATTAAAATTAAATGGATCCGGCAACTGGGACCGCGGTCCCAGTTAATTCCGGTCCTAGTCACCGGAAGCCTCGTCTACCCGACACTATTAGCCATTTTTATCAACCAACGGAATCAAAATTTACACGTGCCTTTAAAAATATATTAGGTATCTAGTTGAGAAATCACGCGAATTGTTACAACATACGGTAGGTAAAGGTATTCATTATTCGAAATGACAGTGTTTAAACTGTCAAAAATCAAATTTATTTTAGGCAGGGATCGATTTGAATCGATGTTCAGATTCTAATCGATGCTTAATTCCCTGCTACCGACTACTTTCTCTTCGACTGGAAACAGAGCATTAATCTTCTCAATCGACAATTCGACTCGATAATTAAATGTTTTGGGATTATTTATATATCCTCTATTGATGTTAGATAACTATTATTTACACCCGGTTTTCGAAAGCATTAAACTTGTGATCGAGATTGGTCAACCAGCCAAAAGACGATCACTATTGGGCATAGTCCTCCCCAAGCGTTGCCATATCAACTTTTCCCCACTCACGCATCCAGCGGCCATGTTGTGGGAAGGCCTTCGAACAGTTTCAACTTCATGGAAACCTAATATAGCCAGTGCAGGAAACTTCCTTTGCTTTTCCTGTAACTACCAAAACCAGTGTATCTAGAAGGGGAAGTTAAAAACCACAACCAAATATAAAATACGCAAGTAGGAAAACCAATATTCGCGTTATATTGTTTTTTGAATAGAAACTTTCCTCCAATATGAATTTACTGACACAATGAACTCTGAAATATGTCACTCTCTTAATTTACAATCCCAAATAACGAGGACATCATCATCAGCCGAAAGATGTCAACTGCGGGACATAGCCCTTCCCCAAAGGGTTTGCCACGCTTGGCAGGCGGGTTGGCGATCGCAGTGTAGCTGTTGCAATGCACAGAGAATGCTGCTGCCCATTCTCTGAGTCCCTTAGTCGCCTCTTACGACACCCACGAGAAGTGATGGGATGGTGCTATTAATAATAAGATAATATTATGTTCATAAGTGTGTGACCAAATCAGAATATTTGATAATTTTACAAAATCAATTTGGTCTTTGACCTGTGTGTGAGTTGCATAAATGGCTGTACTGCTAAACAAAATTGGCACATAGAGTATTTAGTGAATTTTGTAACAAAGAGATCAAAGGTGACGAATCTAAACTACCAGGAAATAAAGTTATATTGTACAATGTAGGTAGGTAGGTTACCTACAATGCCATTATGAATTACTAGCTGCCGCACGCGTAAATGTCGAAAATCATCCTAAAAAATATCCAAAAAATAAAGTATCCTATGTATCATTCCAGACTATAATCTAAATCTGTACCAAATTTCATCAAGATCCGTTCAGCCGTTCTGACGTGAAAGAGTAACAAACATACACACACACTCACAAACTTTCGCCTTTATAATATTAGTGTGATAGTAGGATCGAGCGATCTTTTTAAAAATGCCACGAGCGTATTGCGTAGTATACGGTTGTTTACAAAGTTAAAAATCTAAAGTTCTACAAGTTGTTGTGTGTTAATTTAATATTAAACTGTTTTCCGTGTTTTATACTATCGTATTTTGCTGAGATTAACCGGCGCTATGAGATTACCTATTTAAATTGTATTTGTAAGCTAGTTATTTCAATTCGACTGATTGATCACTACAGAACATAAATGTTTTAATAAAAATAAAAAAAACAACATCAAAAACATTAAAAGTTACAACCCTATTGCTTCAATAGAGCGTAGGTAATTATTTCATCAACTGGGCTTAGTTTCCGTACTGTTCATATTTATACTGTGACGATAATCCGTGGTAAGCCTGGCGTCAGATTTCATCTTTCCAAATAAGTAGTCAAAGTCAAAGTCAATTCATTTATTTCAACTAGACCATTAAAAGGCACTTTTGAACGTCAAATTTACAGTTTAAAATTAAAATATTAGTAACTCTATTTGTCCATTCGCAAAAAGTAGAACGGACAAGAAACTCCATAGTTACTCTTTTCAAATATGTTTTACAATATTTTGTAAACTTAGGTACATTGATCAATTGATTATATTATGTGAGCACAATGCATCCAACATTACATTACACTAATATACCTACAGCACACACTTATATACTAATAGGTACAACAAAGCAATACCAGCAGAGATAAAATTAAGTTTGCTAGTAGATAATAATAAAATCGAGACATAAACAAACATCCAACATATAACATCGTATTGTTTCAATAAAACCGGCCAATAATGACATAACGCAAGTGAGATCATCGTCTCTTTAATACTGTCTATTTAAGGCGTTACACAGACGACCGGTATTCAGGTCCTCAAGGTGACACGCAGAGAAATGCCTGGCATACGTAAACCAGCTTTAGTGGGACAGTGTTGGGTATCAATGTGTGTTGAGAAACGGATACTTAATCGATGTGGACATACATTGGTGAATCATTGTGGTTTTCTCTTCTGGCATGAATGTTTGTGGCGGATCCTGATTTAGTTTGAGAAGTCCTTGAGAACAGTTTAATAGGAGAAGAGATACCGCCACTGAATTACCCAAGCGTTGTCTTACTTTAGCTGTGTTTCGGAGAAATTACAGGTGTCTTGTCATTTTGGAACAGTTTAATAAGAGAAGGGATACCGCCACTGAATGCCCCAAGCCGTTGTCTTACTTTAGCTGTGTTTCGGATACAAATTTCAGGCGTATTGTCATTTGGGCTCAAATCGGATAGATCCATTCATATGTCCCAATTAGGTCTTTCTGTATTTACCCATAGACAGCGGTGAAAATTTCTATGAAAATCCACTTCTCGTTTATGGATCATAGCAAGATTTCAACTGCTATACATCCCCATACATAAGTCGCTAAATTCCTACTAATGTGTTTGTATCCATAAGTACCTACCTAAAGAGGAGATAATTACAAACACTCTCTTACACAATCATCCCACCATTTCCTCCTCATATTAAGGGCAACTAATATTAGAAAACTCAAGAATATCTATCAACGCCGAGCGGCTTCCGTATCGGGCTCAAAGCCGCCGCTTATGAGCAATAAGCACCAAAACTGTACAGACTACACTCAGGACACTTCCATAATTAGCTTGAGATAACAGGCTATTTACAGCCTATTGTGAACCGATAATTTGTTATAGTATCTCGGGTTTTTGATCAGCTCGCCACTGACTGACAATCTATATTTTATATGGAGCAATCTGACTGAGAGTAATGCTTTACACACCAAATTGCTGTAATATTGTCAAATGCGTCATAAAAGATACTTGCAGGGATAAAAATGCCCTTGCCAGGGTTGCGGAATTTGTTCGAAAGAGTCACCGCGGCCCTGGAACGCAAAGGGCGTTAGAAGGGTTTTAGTCAGTAAGAGTCTGACACGCCCTTCCGCTCCACCCAGAGCGGAAGAAGTCATTTGATGATTTACCATCCTTAAAAAAAGGGATAAAAATGCCCTAAGACTTCAATTTCTTAGCCCAAATCAATCAGTCTAAACGACTGATTGATTTGGGCTGACCAAAGAACTCGATTTGGACTGCTAACTACTTCAAACTACAAGTAGTTACTGAGAAGGCAGAAAAAACTATTATTTAACACCCGCATGCTAGTTTGACACTGAAAACCTCCCAAACATCTCGCAAAAAATACTTCACAAAAACAGTACCTATTTGATGGTTACTTTAACACAAATTTATACAAAATTATTTATACAAATCTTACCTAAAACTATCATTACAGATCAGCGATCCAATGCGATAGATTGGCCTTACAAACTAAATCCTACATCTACATCTTATAAAATAATATACTTTATTTGTAATCTAAGTAACTTAGTATATGTTTATAATGTATTATTATATGCTTGCTGGGGAGTTTGTTGCGCCACTTCTTCTTCCCAGCTATAGCACAAGGAAGTGGTGACGGGCGGGCGTTTTGGGGGACTGTCTTTATGGAGAACTTTGACGTTCAAAAAGTGCTGGCACTCAGCCTAATTTGAATAAATGGCTTTTGATTTTGATTTTGTAATTTTTGCGTATTAGCTCAAGTTGCACCACAATACATTCACCACCCGTATGGTATATAACACCAAAGTTGAACAACCCAAACAGACACCTATTTACGAAAACAAAACTAATCTTATTAATATTTATATCACACCCGAAACCATGAAACATAGTAGCGCTGAAAACACCTACATTAATGCATCTAGGCCAGCCATACTCTCATATACAAATAACAACGATATAGCTATGTTTGCGAAGGTGCTACGTGCGATTTTCACCTCGACCTGGACCGGTTACCGGCGTGTTTTGGCCTGGATTCCAAGTCATACTATTTTTGATGCGTTTCAAATTGTAGCTAGATATGTGGCACATGTTATTTTATAGTTTTAGACGGAAATAATAGGCTTTAAACCTTACCATACAATATCAGGTCAGGTTATCGGTTCGTCAAGTAGAAGATCTTCCAACGCACGCAGCATTGGAAGCTCTTTGGATAGAATAGAATAGAATATTTATTTATTTGCTCAGAATGTAGGTATTTACAGTAAGGTGGTTACAATAGTATTAAAGAATCCTTGTACATTCGACCATTTTGGCATGCAAACATTGATGCAGTTCATCATCAAACACACAAAAACATTGATACACAACTAAAACTTATCAGCTAGAAAATTCGATACGGAGTAATAACATTTATTTGTTAAAAGTACAGTTAGTTTCTTTTTGAAACTTGTTATTGGTTCCTCTTTTATGGGTCTTCCGTTTTTATCTGTTGTGAGTCCATTCTGAGAAGAAATCAAATCCAAAATCAAGTTAAAAATTCAAATTAGACTGACATTCAGCACTTTTTGAATGTCAATATTTACATAAAGACAGTCCTCCTTATTTGTTCTAAGTTGAGCTACTCGACTACTGACCAAGGCTTGCACTGACTGGACAGGTCCACTCAAAGCTGTGTGGTTCTTTACTCAAAAGACTATTGCAGACACTGATCTGCATGGTTCTCATATGATTTGACCGGTACAATTGAATGGACTTTAAAATAAACTTTGACCTCTGAGTTTGTTTCGGTGTTTCTTCTCAGGGTAGTCAGCTAGGAAACACCGGCCTCATCAAAAGATTGACGTGTAAAAGTGTTATGTTTAACCTACTCACAAAATAAATATAATTTATCATTATCATTTGTCCCCCAAAATGCTCGCCCATCACCGCTTCCTAGTATTATAGCTGGGAAGAAGAAGTGGCGCAACTTCCCAGCAAATAAATAATAGTCCAAGAATTCTTTGAACGGAAATTCATTTGAATGGATTACACTAGATATTAAGAACACTCAATCGCAATTGAATAAATACCTACTTCACTTGCAGAGATATCCTTTTCATAAGAGTTCATAAATTCAAATAACTACTACACCGATTACAGTCACTTTAGCCAATTTTTATAATTATATAGATACTTTATTACCTAGTAATTAAATATAATTAAAATAGCACCAATCTCCTTAGTAGCTTACAGTTAATCATTTATTGTAAATCATACATCACTGTTCAAATATACTTAAGAAATATCGGGCCAAGGAAACTAACTACTTACATATTATCTTTTCTACTTTATACGTAAATAACGGCAAAATATTCGCACTTTATCATACAAGATAAACTAGATCGCAAAGATAAAATGTTCAAAAATAATCACGTGTTTTGACATACTTTTATAATGTCAATAATCTCGTTATCTTAAGAAAATATTTTAATCTTAAGATCTTCAGAATATTTGCCATCAAAACGACATCAATGCAACAGGATGAGAAAACGGCTGTTCCTGAAATTAGTAGGTACCTATAAATGAGTCTTCACTCCCTCATTTCGTCAAGATATCGATGTATGACTCATTGTTTATAGAAATTCCCAGCGATTTTGATGAGACTTTCTTGAGATATAGAATCTTGAATTAACTAAAAAGGACATGCATACCTAGAATCCCGAAAAATACAACATCTTCACCACCCACAGCCCAACTTCGCCTCTCTTGCCTTGTGCCATTATCCACACGTTCCTATGCCAGCCTTATCTAAATTCCATCTAAATGCGATGGCAAATTGGCAATGTGCGAAATATGCATACCTATATGTGCATCTATATGCGAAATGATGTCGTCTGCCCATCTCAGCCATTATTTTGCTATCAATAACATTGAAGTCCACACATAAGAAAATATCATAACAAAACCTACACACGTCACTCTCATTTTGTTTTTCCAAACACCATTTACCCTGACCTACTGCCAAACAAAACATAATACTACACTACAATATAAAATAATAACATTCCAATAAAACAAACACTCCAAGTAGAGCGGTAACCAAAACAAACATTAATGTAACACTTTCAGGCTTTGAAGGACGCAGGTGGTGACCTCGCAAGACATAGCACCTTATTGTGGAATGATGTTCCAGAAGTACCACTTTTAATAACTCTTAAATAAACCAGCCCTTCTAGCAATGTCACCATCAATCTTACTTTAGCTACCGTATGGACAATATTGCCAACTGCTGTAGGTCAAAATGACAATCATCATTGCATTATTTCGGCGTTTTTTAATACAGGCATTTTGCTTAAATGAAGACTCCAAACCGAATATTGTTTGTGTATAACATTTTCACACAATAAACGTTATTATTATTATTCCGTTTATTCGTTTTCTTAAACATTTTTAAATATTTCTTAAAAAATACAAAAACAAAAAAAAGACCCAAGTGCATTGTGTCGGCAAACCTAAATAAATATAGAACTTTTGCATTAACTTTTTGCAGTGTAGCCACACCCACTTACATACATAATGAAGTATTGTTTAGTGATGAGCTCAATTGATACGGAGATGGTGGCAGATATAAGTCAATTAAATATCTTTAAAATTTATAAGAAAATGAACACGTGAGAGATACGTTAGTTTTCCATTAGTTGATCAGCCTTATGTTACTTTTCCATCAGCTCAGCATGCGATGTACCGTTATAAGTTGGAATGGAAACTTGTGGTGCGTTTGAAGAGCCTCCGTAAATTTTTTTTTTTTTTCAGTGGCGTGATGCCTGCCTTGCCTGTGGTGGCCTTTTTTATTTTTTTTATTTAATATGGGTTTGCTCTTGACTCTAGTCTAGGTCATAGATGACAGAGACAAAGTCGACGATGGAGCGAGCTTACCCAGAAGAAGCCTGTTCAATCTAATTTTGAAGAGATTAGGGTTGTATACGTTCGGAAGCAGACGCAGGCAGAGAGTTCCACTCCTTTGCTGTGCGCATTATAAAAGACGTTTGGAAACGTTTAGTGCGAATTGGTGGAATAGCAACACCTTAATATGAACATTAAAGCCTCCAGCCAGGGCTTAAAAAAAACTTACAAACTAAGCGACTACACGCTAAGGGCACCGCTTGTGGGGTAGGGGCCTCGGCTTAGGGCGTCGCTGGGGGGAGGACAGCTAAGGACGGGCTGGATCGAACTAGAGTAAAAGACATAAGTTAGCTTGGCAGTACTAATCTTGCTTGCTAATCTTTTGTGGTAGATATTGACCCACTATCTATCTCTTGGTAGTTTCAGAGAGAGAGGGACCTGGTTCCCAGAAATGAGACATTATCGGCTGGTCATAAGTAATCTATCCATTAATAAACCAGGATCTTTATTTGTATAAAATATTGTTAACATAAAGGTGGTGAAATATTTGACTTTAATTTTTAATTCTAGTATTTTCTTTGATGTTAGGCAGGCGCTCCATGTAGATACTGGTATGCAGCTGCATCTAATGACTCTGGAAGCCGACCCTAACAGAGTTAGGAAATGGCTAGGCAGATTGATTTTGATACAGTTATCAATACACAAGACCACCGAGTTCTTGTTAGTTTTGTAAAGCTCAAATCTCTAACCACCTCTCTTCGTAGCTGATCAAGTTTTTGGAAGGCCTCCAACAAGGTGGACTGATGACTTGGTGAAGACCGCGGTTATCCGCTGGATAGGAGACGCACAGGACCGGTCAATGTGGCGACACTTCGGGGAGCCATGAGTCCAGCAGTCGCAGAACGTCTTTCGGCTAAAACTATGATTATGATGACCAAGTCTTTTGACACTAATATCTTGCCCAACCAATGGGCAATTTACTCTACCAACAAAGTGAATTCAAAACAATGCCAGAGCACGTAAGAATAGTAACAGCCCATCAATATTTATGTGCGAACCTGATTCCGATACATTTCGTGCTCGTGGCCCTGATGTAACGAGCCGATACGCCAAGTTCTGTACTTATACCGCTGCAAACAGAGCGTGAAGATAAGTGGAGTGGTGCTTTACATAATATTAACATGGTTTTGTAAATGCTTTAAAATGTACTCGTAAGATCAAGTTGTTTTGCACACACAGCATGAGCTAGTTATTCTATAGTCAGATAACTTTTATTGGAGGAATAAATGTGGATATTTGACAGCTTCTGTATAAAAAATATGTCAAACAGCTATATTCAAATTATTATGACGATGGGAAAATCGCCCTTATTTATGTAAACAATCGATGGTGTAACCCTCGACTAAAAAAGTGCTTTAATTTGAGGACTCTCTTAGTGCCTGCTGCATTTTAGGTAACTCTCGAATGACCAATTTCTGTGGGGTTCTTTTTTCAATCCTATTCTTGTTTTGGACGTATATTATCTGTTAATTACACCGTTCATTATGGATACTTGAAGAAGAAGAAACAGTTGAAGTCCTCATACTGCAAGTTCATTATTGTCTTTATTGATTTGGATGACTAACTTACAGATTTTCCATGGTACGTCACACAGACCCACTGCACATGACACAATTACTGCTCGCAACGTTGCAGCCTTAGTAATACTAAGTTTTAAATCTGACAGACACGCTTTGGAAATAATCCTAATAAGGTGCAAACGTGCGCCAGAACGTGCCATCTACAGACAGATTGCATTGCAACTGCAAAGGCAATTTTAAACAATTATGTTTTTGGCAGGCATCAATCAATTCTGAGGCTGTCAAGATTTGTTGAAACAGCTCTAACACTCAAACCGGTTTTATTTATGTCCTTTGTAAAAGGAGGCTATATGACCGTCAGTAATTCGTCAAAACAAAACTTTGGGCTGTTGCTGAGAAATCAACAATCTAAAAACACAATAGCGCCATCTTGGGAGTGTCAATTTTGCGAATTGGACCCAGGACCCTACGTTCAGCAGTTGCATTTGCGACCTAGGTATCAGGAAGTTAGAATTGCGACCGCAGACGGTGACTGGGTCCGTATGAATTCATGCGGGTCAATATCTAGCCGGGGGAGCGTGATGAACTGCGCAAACACTCCAGTGCTCAGCCAAGAGTAGCTGCAGAATACCGTGTGGTTTTAGTCACCCCAGGGCGAAGGGCATCCATGGGTTTAAGATTTACAAACTTAAAGACCAATTATTAATGCCATATTTGAATACTTTCACAAAAACGAAATATCCATGCATAACCTTGTACGTACAGTACAATCAGCTGACAGCGTCGAACGACTCCATATTGATTTTATTGCATGATTGATACGGCCATCAAACGCCAATGTCTTGTTGATAGTTTCCAACATTAATGTGCATATTGTCACGCTCTTTAGTTAATGTTTAAGGAGCAATAAACACGATACATGATAATTTGAATGAACTTGTAGAACAACGTCATTGAAAATTTATATTTTGTTAGTCATGTTTTAAGTATTACGTGTGCCTGACTCGACGTCTGCAGCTGAGTTTATACCGTCTGGTAGACTAGAATAGATCCTCATCGTATAAGGGCCATTATCGCAGTTTAATTGAAGGCGGCGCAGCAAGTCTTCTTCTACCATGTATCTCTATTTGCCCTCATCTCACGTGTCACCTCCCTTGTCCACCACCATTCAAACTATCTGAATTTTAGCACAATCACTCACTAGGTATAGGTACCAAAAAATATTGCAACGAGCATTTTTATAATAGGCGTAAAAATGGACATCAGCCGTCAACTTCTTCACTTCTTCCTTGCTTTATCCACAACTGCCAATCATAGGGTTTGCCAACCCTCATCTATGTATATGCCTGTTTCTTGAAAACAAACGTATCTACCAAACTTTATATTATCGGCATGGAACCACCATCCACCATCTAAATTATATGTCCAATACCCCAATACCCTTTTTTTTTTTCGATGTCGGGGGGAAATCCTCCACCCTGGGGCGAGTGGAGGGGTCTGTCAGACTCTTACTGACTAAAACCACCCCGGTGTTCCATCTCCCACCTACGCCGGGGATCGCGGGAACGTATGCGACTTCCGCAAAATACCCAAAAATAATAATAATAAATAAAAAATACCCCAATACCCAACCCAACCCAACAAAACAACAACAACCCCAATATGCTGCGTCCAGCAATACCTACGACGCAGTTCTATGTGTTCCGGCTACATCACACCACGAAGGTTGATCGTATGTTGAGATCGTAGAGTATGTTCGAGCGAAGACCAGCTGGACCTTAAGGGTCGAGAAGTTGGAGTCACGCCATAACACGAATTTCAAACCGTTCGTGGTCCGAGTTCCGACTCATCATATTGAGACCTTCCTCAAGGAAGAGTTTTGGCCGAAGAGTGTCATATATCGGCGATTCCGCGGAAGGCTACGTGACACCAAGCAGCGCAACACGACGCCCTCAATTCGTGTAAAATAGTGTATTCATATTTTTGTGGTTTTTATAAATATGTATGATAGTCTGTAAGGTATTTATGTTATGGGTCCTTCTTACCCGAAATAAATGATATATTATTAAATGATTAATATCAACATTGCCCACTCAAAATAATCCACATTACCTACATTAAATGGTACACATAACAATGTACATAAATAGTTTCAATAGCTTCAATCGCGTCAATGTTTGAATATTTGATCAGCTCAGTGTGGCGACATCCATACTCGGTGTTTGCGGAGAAAGCACATACCTGCCACTGTTACGCATATTACTGGTTCAAGATTTAAGCGAAAGCGGGTAATGTAATAGGTTTTATGTATGATGCATTGGTATTAAGTAAAGTAAGTTTGAATTCATGCTAACCGAGAAAACGGCCAGTCAGTAATTGTCCCATCCAATGCACCCAGCTTTAGGTAGGACAATTACTGACTGATGGTTCTTTCACACAGAATAAGAAGCAACTGTCAAGCAAAACGTCAACGTGCTCACAGCATTGGTGATTTTACAACGTAAGCCCGGGACTCTTCAGGGTGTTTTCATATTGCAATTTTTTTGAAAAAAAGTTACATTCCTCACAATTACACACTACGCAGAGCTGCTAATAACTTTATAAATCAATGTTAATCTTTAGTTTTAATTTTAATTTTAACTTCTAGTTTAATTTTTTCTTTTAAAGTCTCAATATTGTTAACTTTTAATTAAGGGAAGGAGCGAGACAACCCCAACACAAGTATTATTAATTACTTACTGGGGCTGTTTCATTTACATTTGTAAATGTAACCGTTTGAGACAAATAAATAAATAAACAATTAACATAGCATTTGTTTTTATTAATTAAGTGACAAGTTTATGATGGCTTCGGCTATGTCTCGTAATTAGTAAAAAAATACAGCGTTCACACACGTTCCGTTGATTTGTTTAAACAAAGTATATTATTCCAACAGGCCATGGTAATTAAATCAATAGCACGTAATTCCAAAGTCGAGGAAATGTCATAAACTTATAAAACATCTTTAACCTATATTAAGTCAATTATTTTAATGACACCGTATAAAGATACTTTAGAAAATCAATATTTTTTAAGAAAACAAAACACAAACCAAACAAACAAAAATACCATTATTAGGTCAATCAATTCAGAATTGATTGATCACAAGAGAAAGTGAACCTCTCAAATCATCAAAATAAACATTTTTTTTTTATCTTAATAACTTAATACTTATTTGAATTTCAAAACGCTATGTTATATCACTATGTCCATTTCCGTATTAACCCCGATTGGATACAATGTATTATCTAAGGGGTTTTTACATAAACTCATGACCTAAGACACGGCTTAAAAATCACCTTATTAACCATGCTTGTCTTATGTAAAGGGGCTATAATTCACATCGATCAATCGGCTTTACAAGTTAGGTAAATAAACGTTAGAATAAATAAATAATCATTTAGAATAGCCGTATAATCCCGTATTTTAAATAACATTCCCAATCGATCCGTCAAGTTGTTGTTGATTTGGAATTGGAACTGAGATGGAATTGCAAAAAAAATTGATCGTTTTTAAAATAAGAGAGTCTTCAAGTAATAAAACCAAATGCACTTACTATTAAATGCATTCATTTGATTAAATTAAACAATGCAATTGTTTAATTAAGAAAATTTATAAAGAACAGTCTAATCTATACTCAATTTTTTTAATACCTAGGCAACAACAGCATTAAGAAAATGCAACCCGGGCTTAGTAAATCCACATCCTTTCCCCAACTATATTGTATTTGCTTAGTAAATAAATAATCAAAATAAGATTATTTAGAAACCTAAAAGCCTGTCTACTACTAATGAATTGTCAATAAATAAATCAATTCACACCTTTCAGATACAATTTTTCCTTTACGAAAACATTAACTATATCAAACTCTCCATCATCTCTCAACTTGCACCACACCCTAAAAGTCCACTAGGGATTTATTCCACTTCTCGTATTCCACTTCGATAACCGAACGTGACTCGTTAAAGAATCGTTAATATAATCGAGTCCGAACAGGTATCGATAATTCCCGAAGAAACTCGAAGATTTACGTAAGAAACCGATCAATTAGTTAGGGCACGCACCATCATTATTATGTAAAAACTAGACGGGTATGTAACAGAAGTAAATGTTTGTAAATGTTGCCATTTACTTCCTTCTTTATTTGTTTAGGTAGACTTATTTGTATTCAAGTTATCCGCTTACTGAATTCGGGTCAAGCTGAGAAACTGTGACAGCTTTTTTTTTAATTTGTTTTGCCGTGACGCCATGGCCTTTTCTAGTTAAGAATGCTGGAATAGTAGCTAATTTTAGGTCAATATTAAGAATAAAATTAATAAAAGAAACTCACCCAAAGAACACTTGGCAATAGGCAAGTCATGAATAGGTTACTTCTACGCAAGCGTGCTCCATCGTCGACCACATCTTCGCTTACCATTAGGTAATAAAAATCATATAAACAAAAATATAACATTATAATTATCATGTGAGGTTATTATACCCTACTTACCCATGAATCTATTTACCTACTAGAAAAAGTTTTATAACTAGCATGATTTTGTTAAAATGTTTCAATCTATAAATCAACGTCTATTTTCCAAGAAATAGTCCCTTGCAAGAACGGCAAAGCGACCTTTACATAAACAGTTCTAAGAATGGACTGCAACGGCTTTTTTGGACCGCAATCGTGAATGCCCTATTACAGAACAACGTGTAGGTAGATTGTTAGCACTTAAATTAGCACTGTATTATGAACTAACTGTATACAACGACACTTATACACTCATGGACAAGTGAGGGTTTTCTTAAATGACGTGCAATTGGGGGCAGCACCGAGACGTCAACTGTCAAAACACTTATGTATTCTGACATTAGTTAAATTGACGTCAACATCATTTTTACGTCATAGGATACGTTTTCATACCACGGGACCTCTAGCCTAAGTGGCGCCAACTGGTGGCATGAATTTTCCTGAAACGCTCATTGAGTATATTGAGAGGATTACAAAGGAGGAAGGAGATTATGTTCTAAACGCCTTCTGTAGTTGCAGATGCCATGTTATTTGAAAAAAGAAGAACTTCAATTTACTTTAATATCTGACTTTCATTTTGTTTTGTTCTAATTATTTGAAAAAAGAAGAACTTCAATTTACTTTAATATCTGACTTTCATTTGTTTTGTTCTAATTATTTGAAAAAAGAAGAACTTCAGTTTACTTGAATATCTGACTTTCATTTGTTTTATTATAATTAGCACTTTCAGATTTATTTTAACGGCACAACAACGGCATACATATTTCAATCTCAGTCTGTCTGTCTTAGAGATTGTTTAACGCAACACAAAGCAATAATTACTTTTCTTCTTGTTATATGACATATGTATGAGAAGCTTCCGTAACACTCATGATCTTTCCCAAACATTAATTCTTTCTTTCTTATCATTTCCCATACTTTACTTGATTTATGTTTTAAATACGATGAACTGCATCCTAAAAAAGACGTTAACTCTTTTTAGATGTTAAAAAAAACATTGTCCTGATTGTATTGCATTTAATGAAAGCCTTATAATATAACGGCTTTTGAGTTTCTGGTATTATATTAATAAAAATTGTCTTAATTATAAAATTAATGAAGAGAAACATTCAAGAAACCAGTCTTAAATAGAAACATTATTTGAGAAATACTCAAGTTCTTTTCTCTCTCTTTCCAGAATGCCAGTTACGTGATCAACAGACGATACTCGAAAGACAAGATGTCACCGGTCTGCCACAACTTCGTGCAGAACGCTTGGAAGAAGGACTTCTGCTCCAACTGCTTTAAGTCGCGCGAGGAGCACGTCAAGCAGGAGCGGGCGACCGACGGCGGGAAGTACCTCGCCACACCCTTCCAGAACAGAAGCACCTACTTCAAGAAAACACCGCCGAGCATACTCAAGATACACCCAAAGAAAAAAAATAAACGAAACGTCACCTTCCCTGAAGAAGTATGCAGCGTTATAGGCTTCGGAGGCGACGATTGGTCCGATGGAGAGGAATTTGAAATGTCAGAGGACACCGAAGAGGATGACTCGTTCCCAGACACAGAGGAGGAGAGAGAACTCCACAAAATCACGAAATCCAATACAGATTTCAACACAGTCAAAGCTAATTTATTAGCAGATACTGCAGCCAAGTCATACACCTCTCTGTTACTGGGAAAGATGCAGACAGATTCAGATGGCAAAAAGAAGACTCTGTTGGTATCTGTCACGCCGTTCGGGTCTGAGAATAAGCCTAACCCTAAGTCACACGTCCGAAAACCCGCCGTAATACACGTCTCAGAAGCTACCGTCGAAGAAACGTGTAATAGTTATAAAACTAATATAATTCTTTCGTCATATAAGGAAACAGAAACAATCATAAGTGCAGACAATACCAGTGGAACTATTTGCACTGAAAAGTCGTTGCTAGAAGAGATATCAGAGACGTTAGAACAAAATCGAATGTCTAACGGTAATGATAACCAAATGTCTCAAAAAGATAGCAACAAACCTACCGTGGTTGATGAAAAGATGAAAGAAAGTATGCAAGATGAACCAGAGAAGAAAGAAATGTGTGAAATTAAGAAGAACGGTATTGTTAGACAATCGCCGTTGCAAAAAACTCATGAAAGGCCAAAAGTAAACTTAGGTCGGTCAGAGTTTAAATTCTGTAAGATTAATATTGAGAGCAGCAGTGTTGATTCAGCTGTTAGCACTTTAAACTCAACAGCTAACAACTCACTAGCCTCAGACGACGAGAGCTTTAGTGGGCGGACAGACTCGGACAATGACGATAGCGGACATTTTTCGGAAACCCATAAATGCGAGGAAACCGTTAAGATTAAAGTATTCAGCGAAGGCGATAAAAACATTAAAATGTCTCCAATTGGGCAACTTAGAAAAGTGGACGGGCAAGCTAACAGTGGCTATTCTACATTCCAAAGTCCGATCATTGACATGCCTCCAATTATACCTAAACAGCCGGATAATTTATTTTCTGCAGACGCCAGTCGCGAACTGGCGGGCGAGCCAGACGGCAGAGCCGACCCGGACGATGCCACGGAAGCACCAGCTTTGCCAAAAAGTCCTATCCCCACTCTAGACCCGCGGCCATCTTTCTTGCATGGCATGATAACAGACATATTGCCTGCACACAAACCGGCTTTACCAGAAAAACCCAAGCTACCAGTCAAGCCAGTTATCAAACAGACAACAAAAAAAAGTGTTATCACAACAAGCCAGCAGCAATTAAATATGTACATGCATACAAAAAAAGATGAAGATGAGAAAATTATTGGAGCGTTGAGTGAGGAAAAAAATAATGAGATAACAGAAGTGCACGAGGACAAAGCTGAGCCGATTTATTATGCACAACCGGTATTAACTAAAGAGGACAGTGACTCGTCGCTCAGTAGTCTCGGCAAACGGAAAGCGCCAACACCGCCACAATCGCCCACGGTAGAAGAATACCCTAACATTTACCAAAGAAACACAGCAGGGTTCTTGAAGTCAGACGCACCTATCGTAAGGGAATTGGAGAAAAGGGAAAGGGCCACATCTGCAACAAGTAAAGTACGACCAGCAGAAGAACCAATTGAAATTAAAAAAGTTGATGCTACTCCAGAACCAGCGCCACGAAGGAACATTTCCTTATCTCACGATAATTTATTATTGGATGACAAACGAAAAGGAAAGCTAAAATTCTCCATAAAGAAGCTTCTTCGGATAGGCTCATCAAAAGACCTCGACAAAAAGGAGCTTACAGTACCAGCGGTAACAAAAATGACAAGCAAAACCGAGGAAATATACGATTTGACCCCGAAACCTAAACCACGTCTTGTCATCATACATCCTTTGGACATGAACGGATCTAACGGCGTGGAGGTTGTGAAATCGAATAGTGAAATCTCTGGAAATCTGCGTCGATTGAGTCACGATGACGTGTCTTCGATATACAGTGGTTCCAGTACGGCGACGGAGCCTGAGACTCCTAAGGTGGTGAGTAAGCCTCCGCCGCCTCCGAGACAGTCCAGTGATGAGCAAAAGACTGTGTCCAGTGTACCGAAGCCTGCAAGACCACCGCCTCCGAAGTCAGCTGCTTTGCAGAAGAAGCAGAAGCAACAGGCGTGGGCGACTGCACCTAAACAGTCTGATACTATTTATGCTAACTTAGGTAAGTCATCTTACATTTCTTATTGCAAGTATTGTTTGCTTCCCAGTATGTTTTTTTTTGTACGACAAAATGACAGTTATTTTTACTTATTGTCTTAATAATGAATATCAATGAGATAAATTCATATCAAAAGATTATATAATGATAAAAGTAATTAGTTTTGCATTTTAGCAAATTACGTCACTAAAAGAACTGATCATATTTCACCAAAAAACTAAAACAATAATTTCACTTTCTAAACAAAAATTATAATTTAAATTAGCCTTAATTTTATTAACAAATTCAATTTTGTAGGAGAAATCAGATCTGCTCTAGCGCCGAGAAAACCGGAACGGACAGCGAGTATGCGCGAGAGAGAAGCTCGTTTGGAGCTACCCAAACGTAGGAATCAGATAGACGACGATAAAGATGAACTAGACGACGGACCACAAGAGCTGGTGCAAGCCACCAACGAGCCTGTCATCCACAGCTACGACGACGTCTACAACTCCGCTAAATACGAAGAAGAAAATTGTGATTCAGCCAAAAATAGCGACAGTGATTACGAATACGTCCACCACGCGAGATCAAGCTCCCCTGAATGTGACTCTGCCATAAAACCAAGAGAATCCAACTCACAAATTGAATCAAGAAAGAGCGAGGAAAGCAACACTGAATACCCGAAATACAACAACGGGATATTCAACCGCACATCTCTTCCATACTGTGGTAGTGAGACAGAATCTGAAATCTATTCTCCATACAGTTTCTACAGCTCCAACGATAATATGGACAGTCCTGGAAACGAAGATTATCAGAACGAAATGACTCCAAAAACTACAACAAATAAACTTCGAGTGAGGAAAGGGCGGAGCGTGGTACATAGAAACCTGGAGGACAATTACGGGGCAGTCGTTATTGCGAATCACGAAGCACTCGCGCAGGTCTTAGAACAGGTAATTTGTTTTGCCTTAGTAGCGAGATTGCATAGTGGTAGGTAAATCGTTTTGCATTTCGAAGTACGAACGGTTTAATTTATGGAGCGGTCCAAATGAAGTAAATCCTTGAAGGTATTCGTGATCTGAGATCTTGTTTGGTTAAGTACTTTGTATAGTAAGTCAGAAGCCTAATGCAATTTAAATATTAGATGCAATTTCCGATCGATAAAATCTCCTACTTGATTCGATTTTGATTAGGCCAACTCAAGTATTGTCATTACTCAATAGCGTTGTGTGCTTGAAGTTAATTTTAAATTGACCAAATTTTAATTTAAACTTTGTTTTGCACGATAATTAGTTTATTGTTCCAAAATTTAAAAAATATGTCCAATTTTGAATTCAAAAATAGAATAATTTATGATCATTTTATAGTAATTTTGCATATCAAGAAACCTTTTTAAACCAAACTTTTTGTGCTATGTGACGTCTACAAATATTAGAAAGCAAGGTCTAATTCTGATTCAATCAACTAAACCATTCCTAAAACATTTCCAGGTTCAACAAAGTGCAACGATGCAACCTTCCCTACGAGGTCTCAAGGCATGCACCAACCTCAGGTGGAACGACTTCGCCATCCAGCAACCGAAGCCAAGTTCTGTGAAAGCAGGCAAGAGATTCTTCTACCCAGCGGTGTGGAACTCCAACCAAGGTCCGGTGAACGTCACCCTGATGGTGTACAAGGAGCAGATGGCTTCGCAAATGGTTTGCCAGCAGTCGGTTCAGCCGCAGACCTTGAGCTTGAACGCGATTACGGAGTTCTGTGACTTGGTACCTCTTCAGCAGTTTGGGGAGGAAGGCGAGGATTTGGTGCAAGGTGAATGTTTTATTGTTTTTTTGTTAAGTAGTTTTGGAAGGACTTGAGTAGTTTTTGCTTAACGACAACCATGTTAGGTACCTACTTAAGGTTTAGTCGACATTTGACAGATTCTACTTTTGACATCATAGTCTACTATTGACAGATTCTACATATGACAGATTCTACATATGACAGATTCTACGTATGACAGTTTTTTTTTTTGGTTAGGTTAGGTTAGAACTGTGACCAACTGCGCGCGAGCCGAGCGAGCGAAGCGAGCGGTGCCGCGGCAGCGGCCGGCGAGCGCTACCTCGAAATTGGTCATGAAGTAAATTTATATTTACACAGTTTTGCTAATTATAATGTTGTAGGAGTACCAGTAACAGTACGGAGGCATTTCATACTTCGTAACAGGGTTTATTTTTGATTCCACAAGGTGTCCGTTACTTGTCTCACTTTTTCAAAATCTGTCATACGTAGAATCTGTCATATGTAGAATCTGTCATATGTAGAATCTGTCATACGTAGAATCTGTCATATGTAGAATCTGTCATATGTAGAATCTGTCAATAGTAGACTATGATGTCAAAAGTAGAATCTGTCAAATGTCGACTAAACGCTACTTAATATCAAGTCAAAGAGTAGATATATCGAGCATGGATATCAAAACTAAAATCGAACGAATGCGTTACCAATACTTAGACACTTTCCAATATCTGCATCCGTAGATAGATACATCTATAATTATGGAGTTTTTAGAGCTTAACTCACATACTCCTATATCTCTACCTATGCAGGCTTAATTTTCAATAACTAGCCAAATTTTTGCCAGGCATCGAATCAATCTCCCGCAAAAGAAAAAAAAATTGTTCAGTAAATATTTGCTCGCTGACTCGGCAAAATGTAGGGAACAACTTTTTTATAAAGTAAAATATAGCCTATGTTACTCGCTGACAACGTAGTTTTCCAATGGTGAAAGAATTTTTGAAATCGGCACAGTAGTTTTTGAGTTTATTCATTACAAACATAGACACACACACACACACACACACACACAAAAATACAAATTTTTCCTCTTTATAATATTAGTGTAGATTATTTGGTACCTAGTTTATTATTTGCATAAATCATGTCCTTAATTGATTCTAGTATGGGTACGAAGTTCTTTCCACCATTTTCAAATAAGACTGCATCTGCGTAGGCGCATGATAATCTAAGTTATTTAGGCCAATTCGATACGCACAAAGTAAATATGTAGTTCATCTAAATACATAATCCACTGTTTATTAAAACTAGTTTATTATCTGAAGCCGTCCGACCACACTTATTAGTTATTTGACATGAATTCCTTTCGTAACACAGATTTGAGAAGGCCATTATTGACGGACCCCGGGGCTATAGGTACTTGTGTTGAAATCTGGGTTTTTCCTCAGTGGTGGTGGAAAGTACAGACGCCAGCACATCAGGCTACGCGAAACTGTCAAATTTTCCCAATTAACCTTGAACCTAAAACTCTAGCGATAAAGTTGAAAATCTATAAAAGAAATTTGACTGATTGTTGTAGCTTGAGGTGGTTGTGGTGCTTGTGTGTGTGGGTGCCTGTTTGAACATAAGTAGATACCTCTCGGTTGTCTATAATGATTAAAGTGATTAATCAGAAAGTTGGCAAACTGAAATCCATCTCGTGGTAGAAGCTATCGCAAAATAATTAAAACAAGAAACAAAAGATCTTAAAAACAATATCCTCGTTGTTAATAGTGTGTTCTTGTTCCTAATTAAATCTCATTAACTACGGTTAAACTATGCAAGAAAAATTAACCACCCAATCTTCTCTTTTTCAGCAACAATAGTAGTTCTAGCGCACGCCCAAGTGGACACCATCCAGTCATACGGCGAGAGCCTCCACTCCTCCGAAGGTCTTACCACGAAGGAACACCAGCTGGTCCAAACGGAACAGATCCACGAGGCCATCTTCATGATGCTGCAGATGATTAACGGCCTCAAGTGCCTACAAGCGCGGGGAGTGGAGGAAATCTCGGATTCCTTGACGTCTTTCATTGCCCTGAAGGAGATGCAACCCCTGCAGTCCCATGGAAGTACCCTGAATCTGCCTTCGTCGCCAGATGACAGGTTGAACTCTCTTTGGGCGCCGAAAACTAATTCTTATGGCAGACTTTGCATATTACAAGGGTGAGTTTCCAAATGGTCTATTAAAAATTTAGTTTGAGATTGCAAAGCTTGATGAGGTATGCCAAAAAAATGAGCGAGTCTCATAGGAGTGTAGTCGCATAGGATGTGTAACATCTGACGTCTCACCTTGGTAAAAAGCAACATTAACATTAAAAGTACAAACTGACAGCCAACTCGACCACTGCGCGCGCTCATTGGTCAAATCGAATGGGGCGCGTTCATTGATCAAATCGACTTCCGTCCCATTTCACGATATCGCTCCCACAGATTACAGGAAAGCGAGAGAAAAGATGTTACACATCAAAAAGAGAAAGCAAACAAGCTCTGTTATGTCTCCTTGATAATGAAGGAAGTGGAGAGTAGGGAGTGGAGCATCCAGGGCAGTTTTCTAGTGTTCACCACTGTTGATTCTAACTCTCAGATGTTGCAGTGGCAAGGCAGACTTAGGCAGTATCGTTCAACTGCGGGTGAAATAGTAGTTAAAGCTACACCAACTTGACAAATCGTTTTCAACTTCTTTATCCTAGTATCGACAAATTTGATTGTGCCAATTCACTTTGGCTTTAGAAGACCAACACACTGGCTTTAGAAGAAACACGGATGGGTTTTAGTTAGTAAGAGTCTGACACACCCTTCTGTTCCACCCAGAGCGAAAGAAGCCATTTGATGATTTACCATCCTTAAAAAACAACAATGTCCGAAATACGACTAGCGCTGTAGATTAGAGTGAGAGAGGAAGAACCTGCCTACCGCTGCCGTATGCGTGAGAGAAAGGGAAGCCAGACAGACTGGGGCCGTAACGTACGAAGCGGTTTACCCTCCCATCAGAAGTTATCAATCACTTCAAAAAAATAAAATAAAAGACCCTTGTAAGAGCTGAACAGGCCTTGAAAGTTTTGACCTAACCACCTACACTTTACCTCTTATAAACTTTCTAATTATTCTTATCTTCTTTTCCAGATTGAGCGACGAATCAAACAGCAAATCGACAGACGAGGGCCATATCTATTCTCTCTGTAAATGTGCTATCAAAGCGACCGAAATCCTTCTCCCCGGAGAGAAGCTAACTCCCCTTCTCAAGGAAATACTGCATGAGGAACGTGCCGTATCCCTGAACCAGGCCAAGTCTGTACTGGAATTCATGCTATGGGGACCTTTGGATGTTGTTCAAGGAGTCCCTGTTGAGGAAAGGGAGCTGTCTTTACAAAGGTGGTTAGACCTTGAAAGGGCAACCGTCTTACACGGTCTAGTAAGAACAAGGGTCCAACTAAACGTCTTTGAACAACTCCACCTCATGTTCTTAGTCCGCTCGACATCTAAAGCCATGTGTGATGCCTCCATGCTCCTCGAAAAAGCCAATGTTTATTAAAATTGTACATTTTAAGCCTATCTTTAATGATGACCTCTGCGTTTGAATATGATCCAGTTTTGACTTGTATTAGTAATATTCTAAAGTTTAATTTTTGTAATTATTTCCAAGTTTTTTGGATTTTTTTCATCGTTTGGTTTTTATCATAGTTCACGTTGGAGGCATCTTATCGTTATGTTAATTTTAGCTTAATTAGGCACCTGAAGACTTGAAATTTTATTTTTAGAGTGTTGAATATTTCTATAAAGTTGGGTATGGGACATGATTGGAAAAGTTTATAACTTTAATATTATATTGTTATTTTAAATAATCAGTAACATCAATATTGATATTTAGTAAAATTAGATATAAAGGAAGCTTACTGCCATTTTATGGGACCAAACTGTAAGTCCTTTGGTCGAAATAAAGTTAACATTATGTTACATTATTATAACGACCAATAAGGCCAAAATATACTGATCATAAAGACATTATTTAAATAATCTCAAAATAAACAAAATGCAAAGGAGTCTGTTCTCAAGTGTTGCCACTGAAAATAAAAGTTTTTTCCCGCTCAATTCGATCACTTTTGGCCAAAAACCGAGCATTTTTCGTCCAATCAGTGTCTAGCAAGGTGCCAATATGTAGAACTGAAGGTTATACTCATGTACTAACTCCGGTGCCTTAAATATTGTATTATACGTAAGTGCTGTATCATATCGAATGTAATTTATACTTTATTTTACGAACTCCATTAAGATATCGAGTTCAAATTATTAATTTTACCCTTTGTAAGAATTCATCGAATATAAAAATACATATTTCTTACTATACATTTCGTTGTTTTATTCTTATCATGCATGAACATATCAAATAAAAGTACAATCAACTGCACGTCATTGGTAGGTCAGACTTTGGTAACACTTCAATCTGCCTCGCCTTCCCCAAGTACAGGCGTAACGCTTTTTGCATATAAGTTATAATAGCTTTCAATTGATTTCCATCACACCTGGAAATCGACCTATTTTGCACCGGCTAATTTTGACAACCATTGTTCTCAATCATACATAGTTTTAAACTTTGATTTTGATATTGCACGATTTGACATAAGTAAGTAGATGTATATGTCATCGGAAAATTGCAAACGCCGTATGATTGTAAAATATCGCGGGAAATTGTAAACTATTTTTTCTTAATAAGACACATAAATTGGAATCTATTGAATTTGGATGGGATTTATTGTATACAAAACGATTTTTTATATTATATCGAAAAATTATAATCTAATAAAGATGTATTACAATCTTACGGAGTTTGCAATCTTTCCATAATATCGAAAGAGCGAAACGCTCGCCGTGTCCAATCTGAAGACCAACCGCGCCATCTCTCTCGCACACATTGGCCTTTCCATTTGGCGTCTCGGACCTCTCAGTTTTGCCTACAAATTAACAATTATTGATATATTAGGTAAGTAGGTACTAATACGACGATTTCTTTGAATTTTAAAGCCAGGCGTAACTAATGAAGTTCGCCCAAGTTCCAACCTGCGTGAAGTGAGTTTTGAACTTGTATAATGCTAGCAAACCATCTTTGCCTCTCTGAAGTTAGCTGTTTGTGACGACCGCGCAGGTGCAATCGCGCAAAAAAGTGTTAGCGCGTAAAAATATCTTTGTTTTATACGTATTATGTTTTTTTTACTCACTTGAATAAAGTTGTAGAAGCAGTTTGCGATTGTAAGATAAGTAGGTAGAAATACATAAGAAGGTAATAAGTATAGGTAATTGAAAGTGAGGGATTGTGTTCGCACCAAATAAATGAAAGCTAAATTTAAAGGTACATGCACTCACTTGAAGTATAGCCAGCTAACTCATTGTCGCAGGTCGAAGGTGGATCACAAATACAGACACAAGCGGGGGCACAGCGCATTACCCTAACTAGTTCAATATAAAGTTTATTAGTCAATATAAAGTCTTTTAGTATTTACTCACTATCGCTCAAAATTTCCGAAACTCCTTCCATAAATAAATTTGTGGGGCCATTAAAGGCATTAATAAGAATATAACAAAACAATAACAAAAACAACTAATTAAAAATAAAAACAATGTGTAACCACAGAATATATAATAGTACTACGTACAGAAACTTCACTCCTTTGATCTTAAAGAAAGCCGCTTTTATAATAGCCTACAAAATCACTTGAAACCCCACGCGCAAGCTAAATTGCATTTAATCGCCGCGCTTGAGGGTTGTTATTAATTTGTGTCCGTTCTTGTCCGCAACATACCTACGCCGCTTGACCGAGTACTAGGGCTGTCCGGAAAGAAAAATAATATACAGTACAATACCTTTTAATACTTTTGTTGTATTTATGAGTAGTCTATCTAGATCTATCTAAAAATATTTAAAACAAAAATACTATTTAAATAGGTACTTTCCTACCTTAGATATTTATCAAAGCTAAACCTGGCTGTGTAAATGGAACTACGTAAGTAAATACCTAACTATATTAGATGTTTATCCCTTCTTTTACTTGATTTGCACCCATCTACTGCACATAAGGCACCAGGCGTCATCGTAGGTACGCGTACAAACGAATCGAACGATTAAAATTGAAAAACGTGCGTGCGCTTTGCTTGCGAAAACCATACTTACTGAATTTGGTCCGTCGGAGGACCGAGACCGCCCAGTCGGGCGGTAGGTAATTATAGCGCGCAAGTACATGGAGTGACGGAGGCCTGGTGTAACACTTATGGCATCGACAGTCTTATTGCATTGAGCAAGCGAGACACAAGTAAGCATCGATCGTATACGAGCGACTGAGACGACACTACACGCGCGCTTCCGCGAGACCGCGCATGCGCGGTGTTACGATCGGTTGTAAAATAGACTACTGCGCTGCGAATTGTGACGAACTTAACGGTGGCAAACTTAAATGACTTTTAGTATATTGTCCAGTACACGAAATGCGATGACGCAACTTAAATCAACAGATTGGGATAAAATTTCCATTATGGACCGTCGATTTGGAAGTTCATATTTTTTTTGTAGATAGTACTCATAAATATAAAGCTTTTTACGTATTTTGAAGTTGCGGAAATTCACAGTTTACGAGATATAATTTTTTAAAGTTTCCATACATATATGAAAATAGCACGCCATTTTCAAATTTTTAGGTTGGATAAATTGTCACGGTAGACGTCAAAGTTGACATTTCACGTTCCGTTGACGGTAGAGGTGTATTTTATTTAGTTTTATGTCGTATTTTTACTTATATATAATTTTATTTTCACATAATCACACATAATATTTGGTGTGTAATTAATGGTCACAATAACCATGCTGTTTTATGCAATTACATTGAATATTTTACAAAAAAAAAATAACGATTTTTGTGTACACTATGGAACGGAACGTGAATATGAATATCCGAAAATTACCCAAAACCGAATCGGGGCACCCCACTTTCCACGTGTTCTTGTCTGCCCTACCCCTAGAGTGTATATAAAAAACCGGAGGCGCGGAGGGAGAGCAGCTGCGGAGCCGAGCATGAGTGACCGTACTTCGGCACGCAAGGGCGGAAGGGCTGCACTTCCCGCAGCGCCGGAGATAAGGCGGAGTCAAACAAGGGGGGGGAAGCTATCCATAAATCAATGGACATTTATGGAAATTTTTTTTCTTACCTAAAAACTTTAACCATGGATATCTCCATAACCATGGGGTTCTGCGGGGTGGAAATGGTACAGGGGGGTAGCCCCCCTCCCCCCCCCTCCGCCCCATAAATCGACGGTCCATAATGGAAATTTTAACCAAATACCTTTATGAGTTCTTCCTAGATAACAAAACAAAATTATGTGAACTCAGAAGTAAACGTTCGTGTTTTGGACGTTTGTTGGTCGAAAAGGTATGTACAAAGCAAACATTGAATTTATAGACTAACCGAGTCTCTAAGATGTGTTTTCTGAGACAAATATGTGTTTTGAACCATGAAACTACTGAAATGTCGCTTGCATCCGATACAATAAGCGCAAAAACTCGAAAGATATTAATTAAACCTCATCATTCGGTTGTTTATATTAAATTATGACAAACTGAGCTGGTGCCGCGGAACAAGATGATTTTTTTTATAATAATACCTACACGTCGTGATTATGATTTCATCTCATCCCATTTGTAGTTTTGGTGAACACCAAATCAACTACCTTCTCTTGGAAAAAAAATTATTAAGTAGATACTTATAACGTTTCTAGTACTTTAGTTAAGTAATGAGATAATTCTATACAATTATGAAGTTAAAGCTTTGTAGCAGTAGTGGTAGTAGTCATATTTATAAGCCGAACAACAAATTCGATAATTTCAAGGCCATCTACTAGTTTTCGATGGAACTAACGTGAATGAAGCGATGTCGTGGGAGCGCCTACCTATACCTACTAGATGGCCCTTTTGTCAATTACGCGAAACGGATCTTGAAAAAGTTTTCTGCCAATTTTAAAGATTTTTCAGTGGTATAATTTTTCAGACTTCCTATTGTGTAAAGTCTTCGCACGCCACTGTTTAATGATATTTAAGTTTGTGTGCATAGCTGGACATTAACTCGTTAATCCGTTAATCGTTAATTAACGAAGTTAAAATTTTGACTAACGGATTAACTTTTAAGATAACTTTAAAATATATTAACGGACGCGTTTACTTCCGTTACATTTTCCCAAATCCGTTAATCGTTAATCTAGTACCTACTATTTACCTACGAAAAAGATACCGCATGTCCCGAGCCGTGCCGCGAAGAAACGTTACGACAAGAAGCTACCGAAAGTTCGAAGGACAGAGATAGTTTAAGTGGCGGAGGCAGCAACGCGAGTACCTAACAACGACAATAATGAGGAAGACTTTTTCAATTCTGTCACTTAGTCTAAAAAAACCTTTAAAGAGTTCAAAATCACGTCAAAATGGCTAGACATGAAATCAAAAGACTTGTTCAACGATTTCAGATATTCATAAATCTGTTTATTAAATATAGTACTGCTATACCCTCAAGCGTTGCAGTTGAACGTCTTTTTTTTCCACGGGCAAAGACATTTTACGAGGCTCGCTTTCAAACGAGAACTTCAACATTGTAATGTTCATGAAGGGGAATATCTACACTATGCCAGAAATTCCATTTTTTTTTTTTTGTTTCTAACCTGGTAACTACCAGAACCCAAACAAACAGTTTAAATTAAGTAGGTACCTACCTAGATCACTAACGCAACGATATGAAAAAGGCATTTTTTTTTTACGTGCCAACGGATTAACGATTAAGAGGGGACTCTAGTGCCGACGAATTTGAAAAATAGGTATTTGAAGAAACTATTGCCGTCGCGCTGCGCCCGACCAAGTGAGCTATCAATGTGTGAACGAGTAGTGTATTTGTGTGCGTAAGAGCCGGCGCGGCCGCCCGATTCCCGCGCCTTCCAAGCTTGCACCATTCATGCTACCGATTCGCTTTTTGTGCGCCTCAGTCGGATCGGAGATATTTTTGTTTGCAGCGTGCGTTATTTGTGATACCTACTTCTTCCTTACCCACCAACTCTTATTATTGTCACAGTCTGAAGAAAGACATAAAAATGCAGCAAACCACATATTTGGAGACCATAGTAATTGCTATGCTTACTTTTGCAACCCAGAAAAATACAAAAACCGGCCAAGTGCGAGTCGGACTCGCGCACGAAGGTTTCCTTACCATTATCTATAAAAACGGCAAAAATATCACGTTTGTTGTATGGTAGCCCCCTTAAATATTTGTTTTATTTTATTTTAATTATTTATTTTTAAAGTGAATATATATCTAATATTCTGTGAATATTTCAAGCGTCTACCTGTTGCCGTTATCAATATCGAGCAAAACCGAGCAAAAAAATCACGTTTGTTGTATGGGAGCCCCCTTAAATATCTATTTTATTCTGTTTTTTTGTATTTTTTTAAAGCGGCAACAGAAATACATCATCTGTGAAAATTTAAACTGTCTAACTATCACGGTTAATGAAATATAGCCTGGTGACAGACGGACAGACGGACAGCGAAGTCTTAGTAATAGGGTCCCGTTTAACCCTTTGGGTACGGAACCCTAAAAAAAACTCGAATTTGGTTCCAGATCTGCAAAAAAGCGGTTTATGGACTGATGTCCAGAATCACGCGAAGCATTTAGCGTCAAATGCAGAAAGCCTCATACTGGACGTGACAAATAATACGGTTAGACAATAAACAATGTTATTGCAAAATTTATTGGTAGGAAACAAGTAAATCCAAAACCAGAGGGTCCTATCAAGCACGATGCTTTGGCGCGGTCACATTGTGGAACAGCGACTTGGCTATACATTTGCGCTTGTCGAAAAAAATAAAATTCCAGGTTCAGCCCTGGAGTACATAGGTACTAAGAAATGTATTGAAAGGAAAAGACGATCGAAACAGAAAAGAGAAAACTACCGAAAGAGAAAACTTTCATTTGGCCAAAATGAAACAAGCAAAAGACGAAAGGTTACTGGGCTGGGCCTGATGACAATTATGGTCGGCTAGAATTGGAGCCAGACATGCCTGCAGAACAAGGAAAATATCAAGAGGACAAGAAAAATATTTTTCTTTCTGATTTAAAACTTACAGAGGTAAGTGCCAAAGAGGACGAAAAAAATACAATTGGCCAGAGTGAAAATGAGCTGTGTGCAATGGAAAGGTGCAAGCGTATCACGGCGTCAAACTTTGGTAAAATATGTAAGCTTCGGAGAAAACCCTTCGTTGCAGGATTATTAAAATCCTTATTGCATTCGCAATTCAAAGTCAGTCCTGCGACTAATTATGGAAAGGAGAAAGAAGACGAACCAGTAACCAATTTTCAGAGAAAACTGGCTTGTCCGTTGTCAAGTGCGAGTTGTTCGTTGACAATACTAAAAGTTTTCTATCTGCAAGTCCTGATAAACTTATAAATGAAGATTCCACTATCCTAGGTTAAATGCCCATAAAAGATTGCGGAGACTCCACAAGAAGGAATACAAAATAAACTAATCGACAGCTGTATATTTCAGAATAACACATTAAAATTGAAAATAAATCAGAACTATTACTATCAAGTCCAAGGCCAGTTAATGTAACACGTCGAAAGTATTTGATAAGAAACAAAAATTTTGTTTGCATGATACTGAGTATATTCTGAGTATAGTAACGAACGCAAACAGCAGACAGGACGTAAGGTGACCGAACAATTCAATACATCACACCCATCAGCGATTCGCTTTCACTAACGTTCGTTTGTCGGTTCCTGGGACCTTGGCTTAATTTAGCTGATTTAACTTGTGACAGTGCAATCGCAAATGCACTTTCCAGTTCTCATGCATGCTTAGAATTAAGTAATAGTCACACGAATTAAAAATTCAAATTATTGTATAGTGAAGAGAAAGAGTGGAACTCTCTGCCTGCGTATGTCTTTCCGAACGCATAGGTACAACCCTAATCACTTCAAAATTAGAGTGAACGGGCTTCTTCTGGGTAAGCTCGCTCCATCGTCGACTTTGTCTCTGTCATCTATGACCTAGACTAGAGTCAAGAGCAAACCCATATTAAATAAAAAAAA
>NDFZ01005362.1:0-21986 GCA_002192655.3 Mamestra configurata | reverse complement strand
AAAAAAAAAAAAAAAAACATCGACATCGGTGTATATCACTAGAGTATCGATAAAAAAATATCGACAATTGCCACTTCCCTACTAGTGTACGTATAAGTCTTACCCTCCCTCACCCCCAACCTTCCCCCGTAAAGTGCGAATGGGACAACTGCAGCTCAGGCTGATTTTACCTACAAAAATCTTGACGAAAAGGCGCTTCGTATTCTGCTGTTTTCTTCTCCAAAACTGGACTGATCTGAAAAAATCTTATTTCAAAATTTAGTGGAAAAGTATATCTATGCTTCTGTTTTTTTCTTTTTTGATAAAAACCTTTTAAATTCTGATAGTCGTCTGAACATGGCGGTAAAAAAAAAGGCTTGTTTTTCAGATTTTTGGAGGGTCATATTTCTTTTTGTGGTTATGTTTTGGAAAAAAGGAAAAAATAGGGGCACGCACTAGGTTGACCTTGATTTTTAAGAAAAATTTCGTTGTTCTAGAAGCATTATCCACGAAGAAAACAGCGGAATGCGTTTGTATGGAGAAAGGCCCACTAGAGTCCCCTCTTAAAAGATTAACCTGCTTTAAATCTTCAGAACTGTAACGATTTAACGTTTAACGAATTTACTATTTTTAGTAACGGATTGGCGAATAACGAAGTTGAACTATGGTTATTAGTCTGTAAGCTTTCTTTGAAATAAATAAGTTCGGGTCGACTTCCATTCTAGCCGGACCTTCGTTCCCAAAACGTCGGATTCCCAAAATGCCAGAATGTCAAAATGTCATAATTTGTAGATACACTCAATGGGAATCTGACGGTTTAGGAATCTTAGGAACGTAGGGTAATTGGAGCAACTGCCTATCAGACCCCCAGAACCAGTACCTATCTGGTTATAACGAAACCCCCTTGTCAAGACTGGTGCCTCCTTATCATAACACAAAACAATAAAGAATATATAAATTAATAACAAACGTCCTATTCGCAAATCGTCCTATCATATCATAGAACAGGAGCGTTATTCAATACTAGCTTCTTTCTGCCCGCGACTTCGTCTCCGTAATTTCTTCAGAATTGGCTTCAGAATGAAAATGAAATATATATCTTCCAAGCGGCTCCATATGGAAATTCTTCTACATGGTTTCGATCTCCTGCTCCGACTGATATCATCATGAGTGTTAAAGACTCATAAAACCACTTTGTGAGTCTTTACCACTCATGATTGATGATTGATTGATGATTCCAGCCCCGGAAATATTTATTCAAGATTCTGATCTCCTGGTTTTTGAGAATCATTACCGCTCATGTTTACAGCTCCGGAAATACTTCTGTAAGCCTCTGTGTTGGGAACATGAGATTGTACAAGGGTATCGACACGTTTATTTCTAAGAATTTGAGAATAGGACGTTCTGCTAATAGGACGATTTGAGAGTAGGACGTTCTGCTATTAGGGTGATTTGAGAGTAGGATGTTCTGATAATAGGGCGATTTGAGAGTAGGACGTTCTGCTAATAGGGCGATTTGAGAGGACGTTATGCTAATGGGGCGATTTGAGAGTAGGACGTTCTGCTAATAGGACGATTTGAGAGTAGGACGTTCCGCTAATAGGGCGATTTGAGTGGGAGGTTCTACTAATAGGACAATTTGCGAAAGAGACGTTCTGCTAATAGGGCAATTTGAGAGTAGGACGTTCTGCTAATAGGACGATTTGAGAATAGGATGTTTTGATACGGAGGCAGACTGATTTATGATTTTGACTACCAGACAACGACTGACAATACAATTGCCAGCTAGGACCAACGGCTTGACCCGCTTTCCGAGGTTCGGAGGAAGCTCGGCTTATGTAACGGATGGTCACCCATCCAAGGATCGCCTTCGGCAAGCATTGCTTAACCGTGGAGTTCGGTATGTGCGGCTGTAATTATTAAGCTTTGAGCTCGTAACTTATGCAACTTGTTATTGGAGATAAACAAAGAAACCACTTGAAATCAATTCCTAATACTTTATTGTCTCAGCATTGCAACAGATATTCTATATAACTACCTTAACTAAAATACTACACAATAATAACATGGAAGTTTATACGTAAATAAAATAATACAATCGCTTCATAGATAAAATGGCACAAATTAAGAAAAGCTTTGAAAACGTCTAAATTTGTTAACTGTCATAATATCTGCTTTTTATAATAAAATTTTCGACAAAACTAAACTCCTAATTCATAAAAACTTTTTAAACATTACTTTGTTAAAATACTGTTTAAGAGATTCTAAATTCAAATTCTCCATAAAAATTTTGAATTTGAATAAAGAATCTGGCTATCAGTATTTTAGCTATCATGTAATGGTTTAAACTTTTTTTATGAATAAGGCTATAATAATACATATATCAACACAATTTACATCTACTTAGGCTCCCAACAGATCCTACTCGACAAAGCGACAAACTTCTTGGAATATTGATCTACTGATTTCTGTTATTCATCTGTAGAAGAATTGAGGAGAAAAACGCTTTGTCAAATCGTTGTCGCATTGTCATATCGCGCCTGCTTGCGAGAGCCTCAATACACATCAAGTGACTAAGTAGACTTCCAAATCTATCTCCGGTTTGGATACAGCTTTCCCGGTATATCCTAATATCAATTAGTACTTTTAAGCCGAGCAAGACAATTATACAAGTGGGTGAAATTTGGAGTCGTTTCCTGCTTTTATCAATATTGTATTGTGATGACTGCCACTTGCCGTATCAGCTAGGTTGGCAAGTAAAATAGTACGACGCCTTAAGCGAAGGCCACACCGCCAGCTAACGAGCGAGCGAGCAAGTTGGCGGCCGAAGCGAGGCGAGGGAAACTATATAAACTTAGCGAAGCTTTGGCGAGCTAACCTATATGGGTTCACACCGAAAACTACGGACGGACGGACGGGTGAGCGAGCTACGCTAAATAGGTCTGTAGTTCGCGGTGTGAATCGAAGTATAAAAAGAGGTGAAACGATGCTCGCCCGACTCGCTCGCTCGCTAGCTGACGGTGTGGCCTGCGCTTTATTGGGGCGCTTCTACCTTCCGAAACTTTGAACTCTGGTTAAAAAATACTCGTAGTACTCAGAAGAATAATTCCCGAACGAATTTTCGCAATTTGATCTGTGTCAATCTTTCAAAAACATCTGATCCAAGTTATTTGTTAACACCAGATTAAATAATAATATTTAACATGATGCAACTAACTCTAGTTTGTACCAACGGACCTAAATTTAAAAAAGTTACATTGCCTATCACCGAGATGAAATTGAATTTGAGCGTTTATTAAATACGAGAATTGTCCATCAGATATCGTAACTAAAGCGAATTATATAGAAAAGTATATACTGAAATATAACGACACAGAATGGAAAACATTTAAAACAATAATATCAATGTTTTGTCTTATTCAAATCAACTAAATTTGAGCATAAATAATATCGCTTGAAACTTATATTAAGTAAGTAATACATGTCACCCGTCGTCGCTTATGTTAAATGATATATTTTAATGATATTGTTATTGAGCTTAAGTAAATAAATGCCTTGGGTTTTGAAGCAATGGCAAACGGTATTTTTTCGAGACGATACATTATGTTACACTCAGGGACTGAATGCCGATATAATTTGGATACCGATACCAGAGTCTCGCTATAAATACCTGTATTTAGGTATCGATATAATACCGTTATTATTAAATTTTCTTGCATTTTTTGCAATTTGCAGGCCAGTGTCAGGGCCATTCGCGACTGTAATAAATATGTATTTACTTAGGAATAATCAATAAAGATTCTGTGACGTCACATTGTAGCCTGATATCGGTACTGAGTATTGATATAGTTATCGATATTTTATATCGATACTCAAATTACTGATATAAAATACCATTATTTATCCTAGATATCGATACTGTTAACGGTATTTTCTTAAAAATATCGGTATTCTTCGAATATCGATATCGGTCCCTGGTACACTATGGAAAAAAATATTTTCTTTGCTTTATTATTTTCCGACCAGTTTCAATCTCAATTGGAGTCCTCGTATTATGAAGTAATATGGCAGAGATAGAGCATCAAAATCCAAGCAATTTTTTTGATATACTGGTTGTGATAATGAACTTAATCACAATCGAGATTGAGTCCAAAATAGCCTGCAATAGAAGGTTCTCGCAGGCCAGCTATCGTTTGATTCCCTGAGACGTAACTTTGCAATGATATTGCCACTGTCCCAAAACCCAGACCACACATACAGGACTAGAAATTAACCATACAAAAATATACCTTAAATCATAACGCAAAAGCAACAAAATAATAAAAGCAAGCGAATCCGGAATGTATACAGCACGCATAAAAAAGCAATTAAAAAATTATAGTCGTTACAAATCACGAGCGGTCTCTTGACTTTTATTTCGATAGACATATGGTTTAAATTACTACGGGCGCGCTCTTGAAATGTAACAACTATACTAAAACATTCCAAAAGAAAACAGATCTCGTGTTTCACAATAGAGAAGCTAAAAAAATATAAATAAATAAAATAAATAGAAAAAAATAAAGGAATAACAATGTTAGGCACTCGATTTTAAACTGTAAGCAATCTTAAATATTCTCAATGGTACATGGGCTATATAAAATGGTACACGAAAAAATACCGTGGATTTGTTCTGTCACACATATTTAAATACCATGTATCATTGCTCAGATAAACCCAGCAAAAACAACATAATTATAAAAAAAAGCTCAAAATATCATTCACACGTCTATATCGAGACTCTATAGGAAAATAATTAAAATAATACAATAAAAATAACTTGATTAAATAATGTTTGATAAAAAATTAAAAATAATTATACATATCTTCCAGTGTTTCTTTTTCTAAATTGACTTGATACGATGTAGTAGAATGGTCAAGAATAATAATAAACTTCAAGTATTAGTTTTTCTACATTGGATTAAAAAATTCTATGTCAATAATTTTCAACAAAAACCCCTTATTTTAAATACACTTTTTAAGTACTTTACCGTTGACTCAATACTTGTATTCAGTGGCGTAGCTCGTCTCAAAGGGGCCCTGTATCAAACATTTTTGGGGGCCTCGTTTTTAGGGGTATTACTTTTTAAACAAAATAGACCCTACTAACTCAGAACTGTCTTGGCAGGCCACGAAGGAGATAAGAATAAATGAAAAGCTTTGCGACCACACGTCGGACCCTTATAACCCGGAGGCCCCGTATATTTGATACGGCGGCGGCGTTAGCTACACCCCTGCTTGAATTTATAATTCTGGATAAAATCAATCCACATCCAATCATCCACAAACAGTGACCATTTGTAATAAGAAAGGATTAGTTGCAATGGAATTTGAACTTTGGATTGATTAGCATAGAGTATTTTGTGCCAAAATTTGATATTTCGAATTATGTATTCAAATTCCTTTTTTTTTTTCACAGCAAACCTTGTCTACACTCCTAAATATACAAGAAGATTGTAGCGCACGATTGTACTCATGCTGTATCGTATAGCAGCGATGTAGAATCGTTTTTACATGTGCAAAGGTATAGACTAGCAAAAGGATCACTACTATTTTGGGGGCCATCCCAGTACGTCACACGTTAAGGGGGGAGGGGGTCGACGAAGTGTGACATTGTGTGACAAGGGGAGGGAGCGGTCCTAAATTTCGTGACGTCACATTTCAAAATCAAATATATAAATGAGTATTTAAACACGTTATTTGAATTGTTAACGAAAAACTTTAAAAAAATTCAGCCCTATGTGTATGTTCATAATGTTCAAGTTTTTTGATTTGTTATTTTTTAATGTTAGATTTGATGTTGATTTTATTAAAAAATAAATTAAATTGTGAACATACATGAAAAAATTATGTCGACACTGCTATTTTATATTTGTGTTATATTTTGCAAAATATCTGACGTCACACTATGGAGGGGGGAGTCTCAGAAATGTGACCAGCTGTGACAAGGACGGGGAGGGGGTCATAAACACATAAAATTCGTGTGACGTAATTTATGGATGGCTCCTTGCGATCGAATCGCCTCACTAAGATTATTCTTGCCCATTCTTCCTTAACACTGGGTATTAGTTATCCTTACTACAGAGTTAACATTTATCGTCTCATAAAGAGAGCATTGCACTTAATATCTAATAGTTTACAATCCCTTATTGAAGTATACGTATGCTGGAGGCTTGCCGTCCGTGTTCTTGAGGATTTGTTCATAGTTGTCCTTCTCGAAACGCTTTATTGTGTCTATGGATAATTTGCTGTGGAGGAATAAGATATAATGAATTATTTTCTGTGGGTAGAAGAATAATTTTAATGGAGTCTCCACTAAATAGACTCGCAGGCTAATTCATTTTTCGGATTCGCCTCATTTTTTTGCCCACTGTAAAACAACTTATGAATTGAAGCGAAAAGTGGGGCGAATGTGGTACAAATAAAAAATTCTAACTATATGATTAATTTAAATACTGATCAGTGATTATTACGGATTTCATTTATTCTATAAACAATCAATCTGTTAATTGTTAATTAAGTATTTAGCGACTAATTATTTATTTATTGACTAGCTTTTGCCCTGCGACTTCGTACGCGCATATCCCTTTTTTTCCCGTTCCCGTAGGAATTTCCCGTTCCCGTATAGCCTACAGCATTCCTCATGAATGTGGCTATCATATACAAAAATAATTTTCCAAATCCGACTTGTAGTTTCAGAGATTAGCGCTTTCAAACAAACTCTTCAGCTTTATTATAGATTTGGAAACTCAACTACACATTACATTACAATTAATTTGCAAGAGTTATTAATGTTGAAAGGTAAAATACGGTGATACTAAAACTGTAATAAACCACTGTTACATGACGCTAGCACATCAAGCTACAAAAATCTGTCAAATTTCTTTAATAGATTTTAGAATAGAATAGAAAACATTTATTCGATACAGACACAACACAACAGCAACAAAACACACATACACAAGTAAAAAAGAGAACAATCATAAGACAACAATAAATTATCTAGCCAGCCGCTAGCTGAGCGTGCCTATACCGAAAGGGTTACCATCTCAGCATTTGCTGGGCGTCAGACACCCAGCGCTGGTTTTCAGTTGGCACCCTGCAGTGACATTATAGCTGTCACCGGAAAACTGCAAACGCCGTAAAATTGTAAAATTACGCGTGAAATTGTAAACTACTTTTTCTCAATAAGACACGGAAATATTGGAAACTATTGAATTTGGGTGGGATTAATTGTTTTCAAAATTATGTTTCCATAATATATCGAGAAATTATAATCTTAATAATATTTATTACAATCTTACGGAGTCTGCAATTTTCCGGTGACATCGCTAAAGCATTAGGTTCAAGGTTGATTGGAATAATTTGACAAATACGGTTAGCTTGATGTGCTGGCGTCTGTACAACATCCACATAATTGCTTACCCATATTTGCGAAATAATTAAAAATACATTTTACAAGAAAAGTTAACTAAACGCTCTTCCTCTCTCCTAAATAATTATTTTAGGTTTTGCTGTGCCCGACAGGGTCCATAATTGTTTATATTTATTAATTCTACCACCTGTTTATGTGTACATTATGGATTGCAATAAACTATTTGAGATTTTGAGATTTTAAATTGTTATTTTAAGTATACGTACCATCTCTGTGGGAAGATCGCACAGGCAGTCGGCACCATGAAGGTTAGGCTGGAAATTAAATATAGACGACGACTTAATATCAAATGACAAAACCTATCACAAATAAACTTGCTTCAGACATAATAAATAATAATAATAATATTTTTTTTATTATTATGCCAAAACATACAAATTTCATAAAAACCCCACACTAGGATTCCCTGTGTCGTGGAATCTGGTCTGTTATATATATTTATATATTTTATTTTTAATGTACACACAAATATAGTAATAAATAACATTATAATTATGAGTACAAAGGAACTGCTTTTATTATATTATCTAGTAAACTGGTCACATCGTGTTGTCATTCGTTCTTAGTGGTTAGGTGATACGGTCTAGAATACTACTAAACCCGAAACTACGGACTTCGAGTTTAGAGAGCCCCCCAGAGGCAGCAGAGGTCTTCGCTTTAACCTATCCTCCCTTGAGTGTCAAGTCTAAAATACCACTGCAGCGCAGCGATGGCACCCAGTAGTTCGAATCTTTGAGGTTAATTTGACATTTCGAGCGCATTTTAGGCGCTCAAAAGGTTAAAAAAGGAACCCTTATAAGATCACTCTCTTGTCCATATGTCTGTCCGTGTGTCACCACCGATTTTCTCAAGAACGGGTGGAACTAGCAAGTTGAAATTTATACCAGATACTGAGGTCTATAGACCCTATTAAGTGTATCAAAGTGTGTCAAGGTCCTGAGTCAACAAGATAAAAAGGTATGGGCAAATTTAAATTTTCGCGAAAACTTGTAAGTACCAAAATTTACCTTAATTTCCAACTTTTTTTTATTTTTCGGAATTTTCCCTTTACTTGTGCTGTAAGACCTTGCTTTTAACCAAAATGGACAGTTCAAGGTTTCTATAAAGCTATGCGGTATCTTTCAATACTTACATCAAATAAAAAGGTCAAAGTAAACCAAAAAAAATAGTTTCAAATCCGCTAGCCGAGGTCCGTATCCCACAGGGGCATTTAGTTTTAATTTAACTTAGTTTGTAAGCCCTGGCTGGGGCCTTAAATTCATTTGCGGCCACCACAGGATAGTCTGATTAAGCAGTAACCAGCCTCAGTGTGCTGAACTGCGAGTGGTCACGTCCAAAAAAAAAAAAAAAAATCCAAATAGACCCTTTACAGGCTTGTCTCTTTGAAATGTCAAGGTAGCATTAAGAGCAGCAAGTTCCTCAGCACCACACACTGACGTCCCCAGCTCCAGCTGGTGTAGAGCTCCTAGTACAGTACGGTGGTACTCACAACATGCCGACGATGGCCGTCTGTATGCCGATGTGCGCCCAGCGGATCCTCTGCATCCAGGGCTTGGGCTCCAGCCGCTCCATGATGACGGGCAGCAGCAGCATGCCGGGGGCACACATCGCAATTCTGTCATGTACAAGATACAACAATATTAAAGCAGTTTGCTTTTCTTTTTGGACGGCTCATAAGTCATAATAACGGAGAAGATTTTGTTTAATCCGTCGGATTGTCATACAACGTAAAAAAAGTTACTTCACACTCAGAATTTCTCCTGTATCGTGGGTGTGTTCAGAAACATACAATTTTACATTAGCAAATCAATAAAATTTTACAACATATTTTTTTCAAAGCGCATCAAAATTCAGGACTTTATACTGAGAGACGGGACGTCCGCGTCATGCGTAGTTTCTTTCTTCAACGGAGTAGATCAACTTAATTTTTGTTTACGTGACAAAAGAACTGACAGGCTAAATTATTGCCAGGCTAATGAGTTGCCATCTTTTTTGTGAGAAAATGTATTTTCAACAAAACATTGCAAAAAATTTGGAAAATTCAGAAAAAAATAATATTATTTTTATGTTAGGACCCTTTCCTATTTTTTTTTTTTTTGGGTGGCGTGCGGGAACCGTAATGTTTTTAATTTACGGAAATAAATTAAAAACTTAGGAATTTTAAATAGTGGCGAACTAAGTCTGTGCATTAAGCTTTGCATCCCTGAAAAAGACAAATGTTAGAGCGAACGAAGCGAGCTCGAAAATTGTAGCATCGGAACGTTTACATTTTTTGACCCAATACTGGATCCTGGATACTAATTTATTATTTTTACCGACGGAGAGTAGGTAGTAAATAATAATTACTGCTAAAAGTGATGAATTTCAATTTTATATTCATGCTTACCAAATCATGAGGTAATTAATAATAATTTCTCAATTAATCACATTTACCGTAATAAATATATAGTACAATTGAATACAATACTATAAATTATAGTACGGGGTGGCAACCCTAGGCTAAATAGTTTTTTTTTTGGGATTCTAGCACCCTATTCAAATAAGGAAAGTGTACATTAGCAGCCATATACTCATACAAGAGTCATAGCACCTTGTGTATGTACATTAACAAAAGGTTTTAACAGAACAGGTCAACGAAACATTATAGTATTTTCCTCACCTTTATAACTACCTACATTAAACTTCATCACTTCTATACGAAATTACTTATGTTTACTGTGTTCTTGTGATGGTATGGTGCTATTATTTTACGTCCGACACCATACAGATCCCGTTGGTGTCGTAAGAGGCGACTAAGGGACTCACCAGAGAATGGGCAGCAGCATTCTCTGTACATTAATAATAATAATATAATAATATAATATCTTGGGACAACTCACACACGGTCATCCGATCCCAAACTAGGCAGAGCCTGTGCTATGGCAACCAGACAACTGATAAACATACTTATATATTTCTAAATACATACATATTATAGACAAATTACACCCAGACACAGAACAAATGATCATGCTCATCACACAAAGATTTGTCCTGGGTGGGAATCGAACCCACGACCTCCGGCTTAGCAGTCAGGGTCACTAACCACTCGACCAACAGGCCAGTCGTTGCAACAGCTACACTGCGATCGCCAACCCGCCTGCCAAGCGTGGCGATTATGGCAACCCGGGGGCATGGGAGGCCTATGTCCAGCAGTGGACGTCTTTCGGCTGATATGATGACTGTGTTCTTACCTTGAGGTGACTACTTGAGAGATGCCCTTCGCAGGCGCGATCTGAGACTTTCCGATCACTTTGCCATTTTCATCAGTTACGTCCAAACCTGAAAAAATAAAGGTTTTAATCAATCCATTTACATTAAAGTATAACTTGAACATATTATCATCAATTAAGAGATAGGTTAATGTGTGCAACGTTTGTGTCAACGACGAACAAAACATTGTTGGACCTGCTGAAGATTGGAATACTACCATGTGTCACCGGAAAATCCCAAACGCCGTAAGATTGTAAAATATCGCGTGAAATTGTAAACTATTTTTTCTTAATAAGAGAGACTTCAATTTTGGAATTCGATGTTTTTGGTTGTTTCTTCGTTTTTAACACCGACTTCCGAAATTAAAGTTATTTTATACTTTGTATTGTTTTTGTTAGGTAACTATTTGGAAGTCAGTTGTATTTTTGTGTCAAATTGATTTTTGAAATAAATATTTCCGACTTTTTTTCCGATAATGCACTCATATTTTGCCAGTTTTGTAGTGCTATGTAAAAGGGGTAAAACATCCTGTGACCAATGTATGATTATTTCTTTCTAACTTTTCTTTTTTAAAAACTTTTTGTCCCGCCTTAGGAATTTCTCCTGTATCGTGGGCCGTTTACAAACATACAAAGTCACATACACAAGCAGCCAGACCCGGAACAACTATCTGTAGGCCATACAAATAATTGTTCCGTGCGGGAATCGAACCCGCGACACGCAGCGCAGCAGTCAATTGCTCAACCACTGCGCCAACCGTGCTGTCGTAGTAATACAAAGTAGACACTCTATGGTTATGAAAGGGCAAGTGGAGTTAGAAAAATAGCTTGTGTAACTTGTAATAAAATTGCTATTATTAGAACCTAGGTATTCATATCATTGATGTTTGAAACATGAGACGCATCTCGACGTAACAATACCTCTTTCAAGGCACGTAGGTCCTATGTCCATTGATTAAAAGTAATTAAAGATTGTATGAATAACGTCACTAATAAAGTGCAGTAGTTAGGTAGGTAGGTAGGTATAGTTCGATTCAAACTTAATGGCGGCCGGAAGAATGAAAAGTATGCTACTCGCTGCGCAGTACCTACTATCAAAAATCTACATGAATGAATACTTATTTGAAACATGTTCCTAAAATACGTTGTTACGTATTGTGAGAAAATAATTAAATATTATTAGATAATTAATTAGACTTTAAAAAAAATAAAAAATAACTGCGCTTGTATAAATACGTACATGAGTCTGCGGGTGAATTTTTTGATTTTTGAAGACAGTCAATACTGTCTTTTGATAAATGTAATTAAAAAGGCAAATAACCTCTACCATACGCACCGACTCGCCTCGTGATCCGAGCCGCCATTAAGTTTGAATCTTAGTGTACTATAAAAGTATCAAATACAGTAGGTATTGTGGAAGTACTTACCTAACAGTATCTCATTCTGCCTCATTAGCGGAATGTTTACCCAGTTTGCCGCCGCCACGGCCACGAATGGAACGAAACGCTGAAAGAGAAAAATATATTGTTTTAGTAGACAATTTTGGGGTTAATTCTATCTATCCATCTAGCCTATTTTGTACAACTGCTGGGCAAAGGCCTCTCTCCTTTTTCTTAAACTTAAAGACTCCCAGGTTGTAGCTGTCAGGCTCAAACACAGACTCTGGCAGGTTATTCAACTCCCTAGCTGGGCCCCAAGTCTGCTAATTTTTATAAATTCGTCATTCCAACACGATCCCATTGTCATTTTGCTAAAAGTTCGTAATCTGCTAAATTATAATGGTCGATCATTGGTCGGTCAATGGTCTCGTAATAGAATCGTGGTAGAATGACACTGTCGTATTGCCATTAATATAAAACCCGTTAGTAGAAACGATTTTTGAAAAACTACTACTAAATTCGATAATTAAATAATGCCAGATTTCTTTTAAATATTATTTATTGTTGTTCTATGCAATCTGAAGTAGTGAGAAGTTCGAAAACAGCAAAAACATGATGAAACTCAATAATATTTTATCTGTTTTGCTGTCAAAGTCAAATGTGTCATTACTGCACAGAGTACTACTATACTGCTTACTGACGTTAAATCTGTTTTTATTTGTAGCGGCCGATGTTTTGCAGTTAGGTTAAGTTAGTTATTTCATTTATTTTCAGTTATTTCACAAAATGGTGCTAATTGAGCAAATTTCGGCTCTCATTGACTTTCTGGAAAACCACAAAGACCTGGCGCATTTATTGATCTTGATACAGTAATTTTTGAAACATTATGGAGGGCACTATGTCCAATCAAATTTTGGTAGGACCCCGATGCATAAAATGCAAGTGCTATTAGAATCTGCAATAAAAAATAGGTATAACAAATTAATCAACCTATTTCATGTTATAAAGCTCTAGGATAATAAATCAATAGACGGGTTTGTATTCATTCTAGTCAAGCGACGGGCTCGACAACGTCTTTTGCATTCCGCCCATCTTTTTTCTCTAGCATCCACTGCGTTGGCTAGCTCGAGAATATTTGCTCGTAGTGAATATATTTCTCCATTCAATATTCCACAAACACGATAAATTATCAAACACTTTTTGACAACAGAGCTAATATAAGCAATGACTGCACAATGACGTTCTAATGGTAGGTCACTGATTAAAGGAACTGTCAACATTTTAGAAGATTACCGCATAAGTCAGTCATTCATTTGTCATTATGTACGAGATTACCATTCTATGCCATTTCTTTCAATGGAGTGTCAGTGGTTGACCATTGGAAAGTCATAATGACGCTATTATATTAGTAGATTACGTCAAAATCCACAATTATGAAATCAATGATAGACCATTATGATACTATTGTAATAGCAGACTTGGGGCCCTGTACGCACAATGACTGTGTTCCCAAAACGCTTTGTGCGTGTGGGTGGGATGTCCACCATGTACCTACCGGTGGCGCATCGCCGTACGTATTGTGGTCCGATGATGGAACGGGCGTGGCGGAATTAAATTATGCAATTCCGTCGCACACTCCCCAAAATGCAACCGATAGAAAGTCAACGTAAAAAAAAATTAAAAAAAACTCGGCGTCGATGCTCAAGACTTAAGAGCTTCGACTCGACGAGCCTATCATTCAGTTTCATTAAAATCGGTTCATTCATTTCCAAGAATAAGGACTGGCAAGTTTGACGAAATACCACAGTATAAATATGAACGGTACGGAAACTAAGCCTAGTTGGTGAAATAATTACCTACGCTCTATTGAAGCACTAGGGGTTACCTTAATTAACTGGTTGTAACTTTTAATGTTTTTGATATTGTTTTTTTTTAAGTGATTACTTCTTATGGGAGGGTAAACCGCTTCGTTACGTAACGCGTTACGGCGCCAGTCTGTCTGGCTTCCCTTTCTCTCACGCATCCGGCAGCGGTAGGCAGGCTCTTCCTCTCTCACTCTAACCCACAGCACTAGTCGTATTTCGGACAGACGCTTCCCATATTAAATAGTTTAAGTTATCACCTCTGTCGGGCGTCCCGCACATTTTTAATTTGTATTAAAACATTTTTGTCCTGTAGTGATCAATCAATCGAATTGAAATAACTGGCTTACACATACAATTTAAATAGGTAGTATAGGATGTCGTCGGTTAATCTCAGCAAAAGACGATAGTATAAATCACGTTTGATATTAACACACAACTTGTAGATCTTTAATTTTGTAAACAGCCGTATACTGCGCCATACGCTCGTGTAATTTTGATTAACATACACGTGACCACTCGTTTGATGCGACACTCAATACTGACAGCACCGCGACAACCGCTTAGGGTCCCGTCGATGCGCATGTTTGTGTGAGTGAGCCGTTTCAATCGTTGGAGGTAGTTTCCGTACTGTTCATATTTATACTGTGGAAATACCGTGAGTACTAAACGCCTAAACTCTTTCATAGATCCAGATACCCACTACATTATTTACCGAACTTTGAAACATCTCGACATGAAAATAACAGGGTATTCAGAAGATAATCTATTTGATAAGAAACAAACATTACTATTACTGCAAATATTGAGGTTTAATAATATCTTATCAATACTTATAATGTCTTTTAAGCTGCTATAAAGATTATCGGATAACACTTATCGATATTATGTTTACATTTATTACCGCAACTATTACGAAATGTTTAAAAGATTACTGAATAATAAATAAAAAAACCGGGATAAATGCGAGTCAAGTGTAACTCAACACACAGATGTGTTGCTGGGGAGTTTGTTGCGCCACTTCTTCTTCCCAGCTAAAACACTAGGAAGTGGTGACGGGCAGGCGTTTTGGGGTAATGTCTTTATGTAGAACTTTGACGTTCAAAAAGTGCTGGCACTCAGCCTAATTTGAATAAATGACTTTTGATTTTTGAGTCGGATTCCCACGCGAAGGGTTCCGTACCATAAACCAAAAATAAAACACGTTTCTTGGATGGGAGCCCCTTTTAATTTTAATTTAATTTAATTTTTATTATTTATTGTTATAACGGCAACAGAAATACACACATTACACACTCTGTGAAAATGTCGACTTTCTACCTATTACGGTTTTTGAGATGCAGTCCGCTATCATACAGACGGACGGACGGACAGCGGAGGCCATAGAAATATAAAAATCTATGGCGGAGACCTAGTAATAGGGGTCCGTCGGGGTTACTCTTTGGGTACGGAACCCTAAAAAGGGACATTGACCATGTAGAATGCATCGTGACATATGCGCCAGAGTCGTTACGCAGTGGGAGCCAGAGGACGGGCGTCCTCGCGTATAAATAGACCTTCACGACGGATTAACCGCAGGAGGCAACACAACAAGAAAAGTGGAAGTTGGAGACCTTTGCCCAGCATTGAGATAATACAGGTTTATAAAATTTCGCGCGGATTTAGTAGGTACTTCACAAACTTCATCGCCCCTTTTTGAACGCTCGAGCATAAACGCATCAGTGTGCCCCCGACGCCAAACCACAAATTCGCCGTTTTTGTTGTCGGCTCTAGCCGACTGTGGCGTGTTGGGAAATTTTCATTTGTCGGCTATAGCCGACCGTGGCGGTCATAATATTGTTACACAATATTTATTCATAATAATCAAATCGTCTCCATAGTTTCCTATGTTCTCACAATCTCCAACGCAACTGGCCTTGACTCTCGCGCGCTAGGTTGCAGGTGCATGCAATATTATTAGCAGTTGTTTTGATAAGAACGTCTTCAATAAAATCTTTATCAGATCATCATAGAGGTATCTAGAAGTCTTGTATGATGTCCATTGTGGTTTAGACCGAAACAGAACGGATACATTTTCGAGGAATTTAATGACTCCATTAAAAAAAGGGCCGTATTACCATAGCCTAAAGTACAAAATTGTATGAATATCGACATGACGGTGTCATACAATTTTATACTTTAGAATAGATGTTTCGTCAAAATAATATTTAAGTAGGTACCTACGTAGGTACATGATAAAAAAAATACTGCTTTGCTTCTCTCATGATTCTTGCAATATTTTTCAAACGTTCTACTTTCTTTCTCTTCTGAACAAATCTTTTATTATCTTTGTTTCCCATTGTTAAAAAAAAAACTCCAATCCAACTTCCAAAATAAAAACCTAATGGACGCGCCCGCGTGCGACACAGACCCTCTCTCGACGGCGCACAGCGCGGCACTGAGAGACCGGTAGACCGCTATGGTGCTAGACGCTATGCAAGCCGTAATAAAGTTGAATACCGCATGCGCTCTTTGATCGCGTTCGAGCTCGAAACTAAATGTCGTAAGTCTCAATTCTTATTTCGTTTATAACTGAAGTAATAATTGATCTAGAGAAAAAATATCTTGTGACTGGATAGTAAACTATATTTTCTTACTGTTAATATTTATTTTAGACATAAAGGCCAAGCAATCTTGAAAAAAAAAGGAATAATCTTTAAAAAAGACATGATTTTTGAATTAAAAATGAATCGAGTGAAAATGTTACAATTACGTAACTGTCTTGTACATGGAAAGAAAAAGATCCAATAAATCATATACTAAAGTTCCATTTTGATAGTATGTGTGACTGTTTCTGAATATTAATGCAAATTAACATAAAATTTAGGGAGCCTCCTCTTAATCCTACTTTAATGTCAGCATATAAGGTGTGCTTTCCGTTAGAACTTCTCGATTTTTTTATCTTTTTTATTATTTGAGGATTTGCTCTTGACTCTAGTCTAGGTCATAGACGATAGAGACAAAGTCGACGATGGAACGAGCTTACCCAGAAGAAGCCTGTTCACTCTCAATTTTCAAGATATTAGGGTCGTATGCGTTCGAAAACACAGACGCAGGCAGGTAGTTCCACTCCTTTGCTGTGCGAATTATAAAAGATGTTTGGCAAAGTTTACTGCGAATTGGTGCTATTTAATTATTTTAAAAGGCATTCTGAAATCATGCTTATTTCGACGACTTTTAAGTTAATATTTGTTTGATCGAAAATATTCCAAAGGCATTTGAATAGAAACTAAGCAATTTACACATACAAGTTTAACTTACAGCAAGAATAGGGTTCTTCGCGCGCTTCTGCACACTAAACTTGAAGACGAGCGCCGTGGCCATAGCAGCCGACGTGGCCGACACGTAGGCGACCCCCATCTGAGTGGTGGTGAGGGGAGAGTTGGCGTTCCTGTTCGTGTAGTTGACCAGCGCGTTGAACGACTGGTTCACCCATTGCCAGAACACTACTGCTACTGGGGTTCTGTGGAAAAAGAGGTTTTAGGCAAAACATGTTAATTATATTGTAAATGGGTGTAATTTGTCTATAATATGTATGTATTTAGAAATATATAAGTATGTTTATCAGTTGTCTGGTTGCCATAGCACCGGCTCTGCCTAGTTTGGGATCGGATGACCGTGTGTGAGTCGTCCCAAGATATTTAAAAAATATTATATGTATGTATAGAATATGTATAGATCATGTCAATCCGAGATCTATGTATATTAGTATCATCAGCTAACCTGTTATCAGAGTTTCGTCAGTAACCAAACTGTATATCTTTAAAAAACAAAAAAAAATTGTAAATATGTGAGTACCACTACCATGTCCCTTGCTAGCAAACTTAATTTTATCTCTGCTGGTATTGCTTTGTTGTACCTAATAGTATATATAAGTGTGTGCTGTATATAAGTGTAATGTCGGATGCATTGTGCTCACATAATCTAATCAATTGCTCAATATTTGAAAAGAGTAACTATAGAGTTTCTTGTCCGTTCTTCTCCATAAGAATCTACTTTTTGCGAATTAACAACTAGAGTCACTAATATTTTAATTTCAAACTGTAAATTTTACGTTCAAAAGTGCCTTTTAATGGTCTAGTTGAAATAAATGAATTGACTTTGACTTTGACTTTGAAAAGGGTCACATTTTGGAAGGAGGAGGCAGGAGACGAGGTTGTATGTTTCATACTACTTTGAACGTTTTTTGTAAAATTTCCATATTATTAGAATTTTGAGAAGTTGGAAACATTAATTATGAGTGAGGCTATACATAACTTGTACCTAGGAAACTCAAATCTGTTGAAAAAATATTTTAATTAATTAAATTATCTATGTCTGGACATTAAAAACGTATGGGAGTAGTGTGAAGGACTAATTAACAAGATTGAAATTAATAGGTAAATCCTAAATAGGAAAGCTGACCGGTTTGTTTGTTTGAAGGCGCTAGTCTCTGGAACAACCAGGGGGGGAAAGGTTTTAGGCTAATTAAAATCATGCTGCGACACTCAGGAGCCAAGCAAAATGAAAAAAAAAACCGGCAAAGTGCGTGTCGGGCCACGCACAGTGTAGGCCCGTAGTTGCACGTCACAGTTTGACGACTAAGGGCGGATTCGACCAAACCCGAATTTATACACGAGTAACTATACCAGGAATTATCAATACCACGATTTTATTCTCGAGTAAATCAACAGTCGTTTTTCCACGCAATCTAACGTATAGCTCTACTTGGAATAGCTCTGCGCGATTAACAGAGTGAATGGGAACCTTTATGAGAACGAATGTAATACCCGGCTAAATAACGTTGTCCTACAAACGGGACGGTGCAGAAGCGAAACCCATGTCAACTCTCATTTGTCGTATTATAGCGTGGTAAAGTAGCTGTCAATATTTCCATGGCAATAAAGTTGTTTTGTCAAATCACGATCATCATAGTGTTAAAATAAATCTTTTCTCTCTTTAAGCCACCTTGGACGTCCAGGCATAAACTTTCTCATCACTATCACGATCTTGAATCAAATCGTTTAGTTAGACGTTGCATTTTATTTAGGGGCCATCCATAAATTACGTCACACGTTAAGGGGGAGGGAGAGGGTCGACGAAGTGTGACATTGTGTGACAAGGGGGTGGGAGGGGTCCAAAATTTCGTGATGTCACATTTCAAAATCTATTTTAATCTAAGTGTTAAAACACGAACTTGAAACTATTACTTTGCGAAAACCTCAAAAACATATACAACTATATCTGTGTAAATATAAGATACCAGTTGTTTTGTTGACCACTCGCTCTACTAGTTTTACGTGCCGACCGCCTAGGCGCCCTTTGATAAATGCCGCCAAACGCATTGCGCCTATTTCATATATTCATTTGACCACTGACTTTCGCGGATGAAACAATGTTTTTTTTATTTAATATGGGTTTTCTCTTGACTCTAGTCTAGGACAAAGATGACAGAGACAAAGTCGACGATGGAGCGAGCTTACCCAGAAGCCTGTTCACTCTAATTTTGAAGAGATTAGGGTTGTATGCCTTCGGATACACAGACGCAGGCAGAGTTCCACTCCTTTGCTGTGCGCATTATAAAAGACGTTTGGAAACGTTTAGTGCGAATTGGTGGAATAGCAACAAGATAGGGATGGTAACTTGCAGTGCGTCTAGATATCCGATGGCAGAAGGGGGCCGGTGGGATGAGATCGTGGAGTTCCTGGACACTCTCCCCGAAGTACAATCTGTAGAAGACCGACAAGCAGGCAACCTTGCGGCGATGAGCCAAGCTGTGAAGCTTGGCATCCACCAGTTTTACGTAGCCAATGAGCCTTTTAGTTCTGCGTTCCACCGAGTCAAGCGCGGCAAGTTGGTATTTAGCTGAGCCATCCCAAAGGTGGCTGCAATACTCCATGTCGTTCTTAGTTCTACTATTTTGTGATTTTTGACTTAAGTTTAAAATGAACAAAAAAGTGATTTAGGTAATCTTTACCATAAACTATATGAAACATACAGTGCAGCTTATGCTGATAAAAAAACCAAATTGTACAAGAAGAAGTTAACAACTTATGGAAAAGTTTAAAAAGTAGTGACGATGTTGAAGGTAAAGTGGAATCTACAATCAAAGAATTGCAAATAAAAATGACGAGAAAGAAAGCGACACTTATGTTTTTTGTGTGTCATAAAATCATGAAATTCGTGTGACGTAATTTATGGATGAACCCTTATTTGAAGCAAAAAATTCCTTGTGTTGACTGTTGAGTTGAAATGACAGCTGAATAAAACAATAGGACGCCATTTTTTGGAATAACTCCGTATACCATGCATATCGGTGGTATAGTGAGTATTCCCGAAAAGACTCGCTATTCCTCGGATTGTAGTTGGATAAACGTGAAATTGTTTTACTCTCGCGGAAGTAGCGATTTATCCCCAGAGTAAAATTTATTCCAGTTTGGTCGAAGCCGCCCTTAGAATGGTGTTTTGTTTGATTCTATGAATACATTTTATTAATCGAGTTCAGGTTTATCGGTTAAAAACATCTAAAAACGAGCCCACATAAGACTAAACTAAAGAAAGAGTTATAAAATCTTCACAAGAGCTAAACCGCGGACAGACAGACAGACATGGCGAAACTATTAGGATTCCTTGTTGACAACAGAACCATAAAAGGCAGACAGAACAGTAAGCTAAAACAAATAGCGCGGGCGGGTGCAACCACGGGACACATTAGACAGTTAATAAAAACAAGTTCATAGCTCCAACAACCTCGCGTCAGCGTACCTATATTCCCTGCCAGGGTTGCGGAATTTGTTCGAAAGAGTCACCGCGGCCTTGGAACGCAAAGGGCTTTAGAAGGAACACGGATGGGTTTTAGTCAGTAAGAGTCTGACACGCCCTTCCGCTCCACCCAGAGCGGAAGAAGTCATTTGATGATTTCCCAACCCTAAAAAAAAAAAAAAGCGTAGGTACCTATATTCTCCAGTTATTTAGGACTAACCTTCGCGGCATGATCTCTGAGCGAAGAATATAAAGGGAAATGATCTTTTACATGACAATGCTCTGTTTGTAACTCGCAACATAAGTTATTGAGGATAACATAATGTATTGCTGTTTCATTTTATGAAATAGAATATATTTTACTTTAAAACGTTATTGTTTTTACCCAACTGCGCGTCGCAAAGGAGGGTAATGCGTTTATTGTCTATTGTTTAGGTTCGTGAGTATAACTGCCTATCTGTGAGTAAGGATATAGGTGACACATTTTTGGAGGAAAATTACTCAATCCTACTAATATTATAAACGCGAAAGTTTGTAAGTATGGATGGATGGATGGATGTTTGTTACTCTTTCACGCAAAAACTACTGAATGGATTTTGACACAGAGGTAGATTATAGTCTGGAATAAAACGTAAGATACTTTTTATCCCGGAAATATGTTCCCTTGGGATAATTTTCGACATTAACGCAAGCGGAGCCGCGGGCGACAGCTAGTGAATGAATATAATGGACATACCTTTTTCAGAAATGCTACCTACTAACTAAAATAAACTTGAATTTATAATTCGAGATTTAATACATCGCCACCAACTAAAGTGATTAGCGTTTACATTTTTTTTGTGACCATTCGTGGTGCATGGGTTTCATTGGAATTTAAACTTTGTCTGTACGACATAGAGTTTATTGTTCCAAAATTTGGAAACTATCTAGCATTCCGATTTCGAATCCTTTAGACGTATTTATAACGCTAAACAGAAGGATAAGTTGCGGAATTTGTTCGGCAGAGTCACCGCGGCCCTGGAACGCAAAGGGCTTCAGAAGGAACATGGATGGGTTTTAGTCAGTAAGTCTGACACGCCCTTCCGCTCCACCCAGAGCGGAAGAAGACATTAGATGATTTCCCATGTTTAAAAAAAAAAAAAGCAAGACATGGCGAAGCACAACTATACGCGTCTTTATAAGCACCCGTAATGCGCTGCTTCCGCCCCGACCCTTGCTCGAGCCAGCCCGCGCCGCTGAGCCTGTAGTCTTAAATTCGCCC
>NDFZ01005361.1:539827-593774 GCA_002192655.3 Mamestra configurata | reverse complement strand
TTTTTTTTTTTGATCTCGGGGGGAAATCCTCATGGAAATCCTCCACCCTGGGGCGGGTGGAGGGGTCTGTCAGACTCTTACTGACTAAAACCACCCCGGTGTTCCATATGCAATCTATTCAGGGATTTATTGAAACTTAATGATCTAGTAAACACACTGCGCAAATGTGGACTTAATGCCACTTTAAATGACAGCGACCAGCGGGTTAACGTGCTTTCTGAGGCACGGAGGAAAGTCGACATCTATTAGTCACCCATCCAGTGATAGATCTCGGGAAGCGTTGCTTAATTCAGCTTGAAGATGGAACCATTGACTGTTATATAGCCATGAGCTCCTCGAAGAAGTAACTCTTCACTTGTAAATGGGTGTTAATACCTGGTTAACTATCGGGATATCTAAGATACGCGGGACACAGTAGCCGTCGGAGACTCGTTACATTAGCAAGTTAATGGGTCGTTAAACACGGGAAATAATTAAGATTTTTGTATCTATCGGTTAACCTCAATCGCAGGTAAGTTGCAATTGAAATTTAAAGACGACAGCAGTGGTCGTTTTGTTTTGATGAGCCTTTTTATGGTTCAGTACGAATGTGTTAATTTACTGTACACAACTTTCTACTGTCCGGGTTTGATCGCTGGGTTGGGCAATGTTATTGGGTTCTTTCACTAGAAATTGCCTTGCACAGCCCGAAGTTTGGATTACTTTTGTGCCCTATTAACGGCAATAGACATCCTCCCTGCAATCCCTACACTGCAAATACAACAATACAAATAGACACTAACTTTTTTAATTTTTATAGAACTTGCCCAAGTTTTTTTTTTTTGATAAGCTTGTGTCTCACAATCCCACTTGACGGAAAGCGATGACGCCATCGACGATGGAGTACGCTTGCCTAGAAGTAACCTGCCGGTCGATTCTATAAACATGTCGATGTGAAGGCTGGGGTGAACTGATCACGAAGTGAGCTGTCATGCCACCTTGATAAGATGGATTGACAGCTCATTTCACCTTCGACATTTTTACAGAATCGCACTGCTGTTTACTCTTGACTTATTTATAGGCGTTGGTCTTTAGATGTACCTAGTCTGCTGACAACTCTCGGTAGACTGTGCCTACATATAACGTTTCCCTAACGCTTCGAGTACCCAGTATTGGTGAAACATAATACGGAACTCCAAACCATGAACTGACTATCCTTTTAGTTAACTAAGCCACAATTTCCCAGCTAGAGATATCATACAACCCATATTTCAGCTCCAACTGCCAATAAAACAGTAGTGTTTGTTAAAAACATAGTTCTTTTTAACATCGTTTCGCACTGGAACCCGGCCAAAGTTGACGGTTTATTATGACCAGCAATTTGTCAAGTTATCACGCGGCCCCAAGTTATGACGGCCGGGTGCGATCGGAGATAGCACTTTGAATCCACCCTAAAACTTTTGTTTTAAATGTTAAGTTCTGCTTTACATAATTTTGGAGTTACGTTTTAATTGAGTAGTTCAGTTATGGAGTACTAAAGTATATTTGCTAGCGAAATTATGAGAATGTTTACCTACGTTATACCTGGAAGTTCACCTACGACTAACTTGACGACTTCCCAGCGTAAGTAGAAATAACCTCAGAATGATTGTCACAGGGAAGAATGATCGAATTGCCCCTGAGCAAACATCTCTTTAACATAGGAGCAACACTCAGGAGTAGCTACTTCGGCGCCGAGGTGTCAGCCGCCCTCGTCACCTTGAAATGCGACGACGTGGCTCCTCAACGTGCACATTTCCTTGGTGAAACGGTGAGGTCGCTCTGCAGTAGCCAGGACACCCTCGCACAACTGACCGAATGGGATGGGTGGTCTTTGTGCGGAAAACGGAGTCTAAGGCTGGTTTCACAGCGGGGGACCCGTACGGGGAAACAATGCTCTAGAGCCTCAAGTGTGTCTCCGTTCCGCCCGTACAGGCGGCTCGTACGGGTCTCCTGGACAGCTGAAAAACCCAGCAGCAAGCACTTGGCTATGAATGAGGTTCTATGTTCGTTTCCCGGGTGGAGCAAAGTGATACCTGCCCTGAGACTGTATTTGGAGTCAGTTGATGGGATTTCTATGGTTTTTAAAAAAGGGTGTGCTATAAGTACACTTCTGCCAAACTCTTTGGAGAATGCCGGGCGTGATGTAGAAACATATATTTTAGTTATAAGAACTTTTTACGACACATTAGCTACCAAAAATGCGGTAGGTAAATTAAATATAATTAACCTTATAAATCGTTACGTTTAACAGCAAATCAATCATCAAACTCATCAATCGATTAACAGAAACCTTTAAAGAATCGAATAAAAATTTTAATTACTCAATTCGGCTTCTTACAAACGAAACTCACGTGAAAGCTAACGAAGTGAACTAAGTTGTGTTTGAAGTAAATTAGAAACCAATTACAAGTTCTATCCAAAACGAGTTAATGATGCTTCTGCATGTAATGCTGGGCTGTGGACGATGTACTAATGGAAAGTGGTGTTCGGTGCCACAGTAAATGTTGAACAGTAGCACAATATTTAATCGGCGCTTGCGCATCAAGATCGGCGTTATTACGGGTAGCAAGTTTTGGTCAACGTTTGTACCACGGTGGCTGCTTTGGTTACAGCACAAAGCAGATTTCAAAAGATCTCATAACAATTTCTCGTTGAGTATAGACAATGGAGAGGCAATTCTCATATTTTAAAAAGCGTTCGCATAGCAGTTGTGAACTGTCAAAAATCTCCTCTAATTTTCAAAAATTATGTTTTTTTTTGACATTGGTTGAATTTGAGCGCTTTTCAGGCATGAGCATTATTATTGACCTTCTGCTTATCTCGAATATAATAAAGGCGTGCCTTGCTCATCTATTCCTTTTTAGGGTTCTTTACCCGACGGAACAGCTGAGCTCTAAGGCTCAACTAAGGCTCGGCTGTCCGTCCGTCCTTCCGTCCTTCTTTCTGCCAGCGGGCTCTTTCTCAAGTCAACAACGTGTGACAGAATAAACGACAGAATAAACGGGTCACTGTACTCATCATAATGAACAACTTTTACTATGGGACGAAGTCCGAAATCACGAAAAAAAAAATCAGCTGTTCAGTACATTTTGTTGAGTTATGTTCACATAAATGTATAGGGCAGTCGATTTTTTTGAGCAAGAACTTTTTTTTTGTTTTTTTAGAATTCTTTCGTGTTGAGCCACTGCATAAAGACATACAGGGTCACAGACTACCAATATTCGGTACGACGACCATGTTAATACCGATTTAAGTTTGTTTGGTCTGTCTCGCCTATTGGAATAGCCGACGGGCGTTAAAAAACTTGAAACAGCGCCCGAGTCATTAAAATGTCATTAGGTACAAAGCTCCGTGAAATAAAAGTGTTGTTCTGTGACATACGGACGTTTTGGATAAAAAGAGTGATTGAGACTTTTTGGAATATTTTCTTTGAGGTCATAATTTTGAAAATAGAATAAAAATAGTTGGTCTATTTTGGCCATATTAAATTTAAACGAATTGATTTGTATAAGGAGTTAAAGGAGACAATTCACGGTTACTCAAAATTTTACTCAGCGCCGCCAGCGCAAAGGTTTTATATCTGAAATTATACAGTAAAACGAGTAGTAAAATAATATACCATTGACTCTATCGCTATATGTGGGGGCTAACATGATTTGATTTTTTGCTAATAGATGTTTGTGGTTACGCCTTCTTTACATTTTTTTTCTAAGTATTTTAACAAATGAGGAAACATTAGATTCACCTTAACACACTGAGTGACACGGGCTATAAGGATTTGGAAAAAGAAACAAGATGGCGGATTATAAAGCGTTGTCGTATTTTTTGTGATTAGGTCATGTGAGGTATCAAAATAAAACTCTCGATGAGACGATTTTCAAAAGTGTAAGAAGTCACATATCTGGGCACGCCACTATTGCGGCGGTAAGGCCCCTCTTTGAGGAGTGGCTGGAGAGGCGCCACGGCGTCCTCACCTTCCGCCTGACGCAGGTGCTTACCGGACACGGCTGTTTCGGGAGGTACCTGTTTCGGATTAAGCGGGAGGACACGCCCGGGTGTCAGCACTGTGAGGATCGCCCGGAGGACACGGTGGAGCATACGGTGGAGGTCTGCCCTGCTTGGGCGGAGCACCGCCGTGTCCTCATCGAGGCGATCGGCGGCGGCGACCTCTCGCGTCCGGCCTTGGTTGAATACATGGTCCGGAGCGAGGAGGCTTGGGAAGCGGTCACCTCCTTCTGCGAAGCAGTAATGCTAGCGAAGGAGGAGGCGGGCCGCGCGAGGGAAAGGCAAGGCCTTCGCCCCAACCGCCGCAACAGGAGAAGACGCCCCGGGCGTCGGGAGTCGCAGGGCGATCCCCGGCCACCGTAGGCGCGGGCCTGCGGACGGCGAGCATTGGGTGGCTCGCTGTCCGATCACCACCAGGCCCGGGTCGATGGCGCGTTGTGTTTCACGCGCGCCTCAAAGAGATGTCAGCATAGAAGACGAGGCCCGCTAGGGCCTGAGCCTGCCAGGGTTGCGGAATTTGTTCGAAAGAGTCACCGCGGCCCTGGAAGGCAAAGGGCTTTGGAAGGAACACGGATGGGTTTTAGTCAGTAAAAGTCTGACACGCCCTTCCGCTCAACCCAGAGCGGAAGAAGTCATTTGATGATTTCCCATCCTTAAAAAAAAAAAAAAAAAAAAGAAAAGAAGTCACATATCGATATCGGTCGAAATAAAAAAAAAGTGGTAGGTACGAAAAAGTGATCTTAATTCTTGATAAAAATATTGAGGATTTTGTTTTAGCTAATTATAAAATGCAACTTTGAATTGTGATCGACTTCAAAATTAAGTAAGCATAAATGTATTTGGTTATCATAACTAATTATGAATATATTCATGGTCAGTTAACAAATCGGAATTAGTCGGTAAGAAATCTAAATTCAAAAACAACAATCAATTTTAACATTCGAACCTCGTACGCGGGGCTCCTGTTTTTGTCAGCAGGGTTTAAAGTAACCCAAACTGAATGGTTTGACGGGAGCTTTGGCATGGCATTCGTTCGCTTCGCTCGCTCACTCTAGCTCCATCATACCGTTCGAACCTAACCTATCCGTGTCGGGGTGCCCTAAGCTCCCTGTGCCCTGCTGCCCATTTATTTTTTCAACTGATCATAATAAGATCCCCAATGTATAAATGACAGTTGTAAAAATTATTACTCATAAAATAAATAATCAATGTCAAACACATGTCAAAATGTAGGGACACTTCAGGTGATTTAAACCAGTGGCAAAGACTGCGAAGCGAATATGAACGCTTCTCATACGAGAATTGCCATCCAAAATTCGATTGCAATTAGGTTCCTACGCCGATATTTTCATACGTTGAAGGGCACTTGTATTCTCGGCACTAAAGTAGGTACTACTTATCGTAAACGTATCGCAGTTATCCTTGAGTACTAACCGCAAAGGTCTCAGTGTGGTCTTCATCGATATTTCTACATAAAACAAATACATAGGTACTAAGATAGAAAATAATAGTAGGCACTTATGAAGTTACAGCCTTAGCGAAGACTCGGTACAATATTTACTTAATAGCGCAAGTTTCTTGTGCCGGCTATTAAGGTTTTATTACTTGTATCACAAGTATCGTAAACGGTTATAGTTTTAGTACAAATTCCCGCGCTGCATGTTTTGATAGCTGTCAGAGATCTGTCAAAATCTGTAAATTTGAATTTGGACCGTTTTCCGCGTTGTTCGTCATGTTGGAGACGTTAGAAATTGTTAGTATGGCGTTTTTAATATGAGCTTGTCATCTGGTTTACCAACAAATAACCTCCATTTAAACCTAATTAAACATAGTTAATCGACAAAAAAATCAATTGTGATGGGAAATATTCATGAAATGCTGCTCATTAACGGTAGCAACCTGAATTCAGAGATATTGAATACTGATAAATAAGCGAACGAATGCGGAGCACGATGTTTGAATGCTAGCCGTTATTTGATGGTACTTATAGTTTAAACAGATCAAGATTTCACATCGAACTGGAATTTACATATATTGGTTAACTGAATGGGCCATAAAAAGTAGAGATACGAGAAAAAAATATAGACTTATAAAACTATTTTAGATGGGTTTGGAGATTATTGTACCTAAGTGTTTTACTTGCTAAAGCAATGAACTAAGATTTTTTTTGTAAATAGGAAACTTGTTTGTTTCTTTTTACAATGGTTGTAATATGACTCAAAAGCGTTTATTTGTCGATGTGGATGGGCTCGAGTTCGCTAAGCGTCGTGTCGATGCGTTTAATATCCTAAACGCATACGCAAGATCCAAGAGCTAAGAAGCCAGAGACACCAAGAGAGTAACTTTTCTATTTCTATAAAAAAACTTAAACTTGCTGCCAAATGAAAGTATTCATTAGTTTCTACAATTAGGGACTTGAAAGTTTGTATAAAATATCGTGAAAAGACAGTGAATGCAAGGCTAGTGACGACCAAAAACTTTGATAGAACATTTATTCATAACTAGCTTTTGTCCTCGACTTCGTACGCGCATACCCCTTTCTTCCCGTTCCCGTATAGACTATAGCATTCCTTATGAATGTGGCTATCATACACAAACATATTTTTTCAAATCCGACTGGGATTTCCAGAGATTAGCGTGTTCAAATAAACAAACTTTTCAGGTTTATTATATTATACTAGCTTTTGCCCGCGACTTCGTTTTTTCCCGTTCCCGTAGGAATTTCCCGTTCCCGTAGGAATTTACCGTTCCCGTAGGAATTTCCCGTTCCCTTACAGCCTATAACATTCCTTATGAATGTGGCTATCATATATAAATAGATTTTTACAAATCCGACTGGGATTTCCGGAGATAAGTTAATGCGTTCAAACAAACACAAACAGGTTTATTATTAGTTTAAATAGATAGACTGGACTGGGTGACACACTTTTCGTTATTAATTTTAGTAATTGTAGGTACGCACGTAAACACTTCTGGCATTCCACCCACACAATCACAATAATTAAACTAAAACCCAAAATAGCACAAACTGTATATTAAAGTATTGTATCACTAAACTGTCTGGTCAGAATTAATTAAATATAAATGTTTATACACAGCCACAAAAATATATTTGTTACCACAGTAAATAATCTAAATACTAAATAACGAATACATTTCATGGAATCAAATTATTTGCTGAAACGCAAGTTAGTGAAATTAAATTCCGGGAACGTATGAACGTACCTGAGTACTTGACAACCCAGAAAGTAATCATATAGTGAGTAGATGATTAAGTTACACGCGAAAGTTGCCTTTTCAAACGACAGAGAATCTTCAACTTTTAAGACTCAAAACAGAAAAGAAAGAAAAGCAAGTTTGCTTTAAGTTCAAGTTCGCTAAAGATCTTCTTTCACCGTAAGCTACTTCTAATTTATATTTTATCATCATTACAGCCCGGAATCCCCTCTTCCTGCAATACTTTTTGAATCCGCTCGTCCCTCACCCAAGTTTCTCGCGACTTTGACGATAATGTCAACCTAACGCGCTTTTGTCCAACCTTGGCCACCATTGGGTCAATGTTTACTTTCATTGGCGACCTCTACGTCTAGTCAGATGTCCTGCTGTCCAGCTCCATTTGAAGCGCATCGCCCTGTCCCCAGCGTCGTACTTTCGTCGGACGAAGACGATATACTTATTTCGGCAATTTTCTAAGTAATTGTAAACTAAAATCGAACTTGTTATCGTGACCCGTTGATGAGATAACCTACTCGAAGCTGGAGGCAAATTCCAATGAGCATACGAGTGATCATTATCGTCTATAAAACCTCCGAAATTTGGTCGGAGGTGCCAATTATATATTGGACACAATGTGGTTGAAAATTGAATAAACCTGCTTTATGCAATCATGAAGGTATTTTATGGCATCAGTGAATATATGAACGTATGTATAGAATCTATTTTCGTATTGTTATAAGCCAAAGGTCAAACTCACTCTACACATGTTCGGTTGTATGTTTGTTAGTTGTGCTTTAACGGCTGAATGGATTTTGATGTTATTTAGCACACATATAGACTATATGCTGAATTAAAATATAGGATACTTCATAGATATTTAAATATAGAATAGGTATATTCAAAACGTTTTCCAATGTACATGAAACCGTGGGAAACAGCTTGTTTGTAGTAAAAGCCAAAATTCAAAGTAATAATAAATTGCTTGGTAAGTTTTCTTTATTGTATTTATAAGCCTGAATAGTTGCCATGGTTCCTAATACAGATGTTTCAATAGTAAGATTTTCTTTGTCCGGGGAATTATATATACTTTTATACAAAATCTGAATTCAAAGACGTGATTCCCTGTAAAAGTTATTTTATTAGACATCTGCAAATAGACCTCCGTTTGTGAATATTGTGTTATTAAAGTTCTGAAAAATAAAGCTACTAAACTATTAGACGATGTCTCATTATAATAACCACCTCAAATCCTCAGTAGCATGGAATATAATTAGATTAATTTTGGTTTAACTTCTGTTGGACGTGACCGACCCAATCCCATTTTAACTTGGCTACTTTTAACTTAGCTTTTTGTGCATCTAATATAAATTAACCAATCTAAAACACATCAATGCTAAATAACTCGGTCCTGGCGCAAAACATCAACACTAATTAAGTGACATGAAATAACTGACGGCATTTCGAAACCTTGGGTAGATAAAGTGACAGTATATAGCGATTGTCGTAATTCCCTAACCTAACCTAACTTGAATGGCATGATGGGAGCTAAGTTTACTCACTTTAGCTCCCGTCATACCATTCGAACCTAACCTAAGCTTCCTTTTACCCTATGTTCATGTTTAGGATTGACTATGTGTCAATTTGTTAGCGAATAATATAACACCATACTTTTGGAAATCGTTTATTTATTTGCTAAGTTTTACCAACAGCTTTTGTATATGAAGCAAATATCCATTATGTAATGTAATGTTTTCTTCATCTATTATTTCTGTCATATGGTTTACATTATAAAGAGTATTATACTAAGTAATAACACAAAAAAAACGGCTCAAACTATTATACAGTTAAATTATTCCGTGATATAAAAATATATGCTACTAATATTATAAACGCGAAAGTTTGTATGGATGGATGGACGTTTGTTACTCTTTCACGCAAAAACTAGTGATTTTGATGAAATTTGTCACAGTGGTAGATTATAGTCTGGAATAACACATAGGATACTTTTTATTCCGGGAATATGTTCCCTTAGGATAATTTTCGACAATCACGCGGGCGAATAAAACAATATTACAAATTCTAACATCACAATATTGTATCGCTATCACTCATACAATGTTACTAAGTGTATAGGCTCTCGGGGCAACCGCCATGACAGTGTGTCAGAACAGCTTAAAACTTGTTAATGATGCAACAAAACAACTTGGAATTAAGTGTCAACTATCACGAATGTCCTGAAAGGTTGTAAAGTCAAGCACTTTAATTAGACCCCTATATTCTGAAGCGCTTTTATGAGTCGCCGGTAGCGCTTTATCGCTTTCCGATTACGATTGCCATCTGAGTGGAACTTGTGTCGATAATTCTTTAGTACCCGAATGAATTTGAGCTTTATTTTCTGTTTCACAGAGCTTCTTTTACATTGTGTGTGGGTTATTTAAGAGTGAAAATGGTCGTTTAGAAAAGCAGCAGATTGTACTAAGATCATGTGTGGTCTTAATATTACAGTGTTGCCACATCGTTGTCTAATTTGAATTGAATGTCTCCGTCTGTTGTGCTCGAATGGCAGCTTAGCGGGCTTTGCTAAGTGATTAGAATTTGATTACGACCCAGTTCATATTTAAGGCCCTTTGCAGATATGCGGCTAAACTATTTTAATTGGATATTTGAGTCTTGCGTAGAAATGATTATGGTTGGCGCTAGATAAACTTGTAATAGCGGTCATTGACCCACCTATTTTTTTTGACATTCTTAGTTACAAAATGGGAAAAATGACATCAATCTATCCTGAATCTACATCTATCGAGATCCTTTACATTTTCTGGTAATGAACAACCATTCATACTCGTAGTTTATTTTTCAACACACACACGCCCAAAAAACGCACTTACGAAGCCTGTATACAATGTTGCAACTTGTAACATAATCATAAGTTTAAAAAAAACTACACACTCCGGGAAACGCCTGGTCAGGCAGAAAAGAGCCAGATGTGGAAGAACAAGTCAAAATATTGGACTAACTGAGGTGTGAGTATTGGATTCGACATAAACTGTAAGAAACCTTTCCACTCGTTCTCAAAGAAAATCATCTTAACCCTTTATACACGTTGAACATTACATCGGCTTGTTATTGTGACTTCCCATATCCCAAAAACCACTGAACTTCACAGAAATGTTATCCGTATAAATGCAACGAAGTGTAACTATTCTAAACCATTCCATACTTAATATTATAAAGGGAAAAGTTACTCTGTCTGTCTGTTACCTCCCCAAGTTAAGACGTCTAAATATGGAATTTGGTACAAAGATAGATTAGACCTTCGAAAAGGGCACAGGCTACTTTTTTATTTTAGAATATTCAGACATTCACGCGGGCGGAGCCGCTGGCAGGAGCTAGTATTATTATAAAGAGTAATTAGTTTGTTGTGTGTCAACCTCTGCTACACTATCGCCAGTGTATTATAATAGGCTATTTTTTAAGAAAAATGCTGTGTCTTATTAAGAAAAACAGTTTACAATTTAACGCGATATTTTACAATCGTACGGCATTTGAAATTTTGCGGTAACAATATTATATTGATCGATAAATGAAAAATGAAATGAAATTGTTTATTGCCAGATTAATATCCAAATAACACACAAATAACAATAAATAATAAAAATAAGTTGTATGTAACCAAGTTAAAAAAAAAAAAAAAATATTATGCCAAAAATGTTATCGGCGTATGATCACTTGCATGATTCTTACTGACTCAAGGTTTTGATTGCCTTGAGAGCGAAGCCGCGGTAACAACCTAGTCAAAAATAAAAGAACATTAATAATACGGAAAAATAAGATAAGCAAAACCATGGGTTCCTATCATATCTTACGCTCGAAGAAACACAACGTATTTTTCTATGTGACCCTTAAAGATTACTCGTCAAAGTGACCGTTCTTTTACGGCTATATATCTTAGATACGATAGCTGATATTTTTAGAAATAGTTTTGTTTAGAAAGTCGTTCGAAACCTCGTTGAATGGTGCTTGGATGGTTGGCATATCGGTGGGTTGGGGTGACCATAATTTTGCGTTACATGGGATAAAAGTTTTGGTATTGAATCAAGGAACAAAAGCTTTGCGTTAAAGCAAACCTTTTCTTTTTAATGATTCGGAATTTTCGAATTACTTCTTCGGCTCTGGGTGGAGCGGTAGGGCGTGTCAGACTGTTACTGACTAAAACTCATCCGTGTTTCTCCTTTGCGTTCAATGGAGTTTCTTGTCCGTTCTTCTCCATAAGAATCTACCTTTCCGAATGGATAGTAGAGTCACTTTATTAATTTTATACTATTATTTTACTTAACTGTAAATGGTGACGTTTAATGGCCTAACTGATATAAACGCTTTGACTTTGGACTTTGAGGGCCGCGGTGACTCTTAATCTTTCGAAATCTTCAAATGACTTCTTCCGCTCTGGGTGGAGCGGAAGGGCTTGTCAGACTCTTACTGACTAAAACCCATCCGTGTTCCTTCTAAAGCCCTTTGCGTGACAGGGCCGCGGTGACTCTTTCGATCAAATTCCGCAACTCTGGCAGATGCCACGGTGGCATCTTTTTTGGGTGGCATTGCCACCCAAAACACGCAGCGCAACAGCCAATCGTTGAACCACTGCGCCAACCGTGTCATCAGAAGAAACTTAACATTGGACTTGTGTTTTCTTTATATTAAAATTCAAAATTGTAAGTAATGACCTACTTAGCTTTTCACAAACTTCGTCTATATTTTTTTTAATATCAACGTACATCTTTTGTGTTGACAGTAAGACAATAAACCAACTCAGACGTAATTAAACGAATAAGTCCATTTGTTTATAGTTTAAACAAATCTCTAGGTAATAAAATATTCAGACATTACAAACAGACTTTTATTTAAACTTTAGTTCAAAAATAAACTAATTATTTTAAATAAACATTTGTTAAAAGTATTTTGAAGTAAACACGAAGAGACTAATATTCAAATGGAAAATAATAAATAGGTGTGAAGCCTAAGTTTGCCAATTCTTCGAGCTATATGAAAGAAAGAAAAGAAAGAAAGAAAATCAGTTTATTCTGCCGGAAAAAACGCACAGTAAAATACTTATCAACTACAATTATAACAAAGCTAAAAACTAAAAAAAACCGCATCACTGTCAGCGTGTCTCTGGTCACACCAAAGACAAAACAGAACACAGTTCAGCATTTGTCTATGGCATGACGCCCGACTGACTGACAGCGACAACATGGAAACAAAACAATATATCTTCATTTCTGATTCGACCACAAAAGGAAACTCCGAGCATACATTGTCCTTTCCATTACCCTTTGGTGACTAAGCCTTCTGATTTAATTGGGCCTGTTTCCGTTGCTGAGTATATTCTTTTCTAAAAATATGCACGATTCATGTATCAATATGGAGTCATGGAGCCAAACACAACTGTTTATCTTCGACTAGATGATAAGCTAGTGCATGATGCTTTCAAATAGCAGTGTACTGCTGATTTTCAGCGCCCATATCTCTGTATACCTGTATTTTGTGTTAGTCCTCTTTATGTCCCATTCGAAAGCTTTAGTGTGTAGTGGGAAGCGGTTTTAGGATATAATTTTTCAGTCCACTGCAATCTGGATATTTTTCGTTACCTGCTAATAATGATTACATTTTAATTAAACAATTATACCTACAGGTAGCAAAAATTATATTCTTTTTCTTAAACTGTTTTTTGCCTGTCAGGGTTTCTGCTCCACGAAAATGAATGGCGATATTTAGTAGAATGCTAATATTTTTTTAACCTTATTGTGTTTAGTTTCGACTGAAGAAGATATAAACAATTAACTAACTATATACTCTACAAATAAAAATAAAAACTCCTAACTAAATTAACCCTAAAGAAGGCGTCAAAAAATTCATCCGCATCGCTGTCGACAGGAAGTGTACCCAAAAGACTGGCGGCATTGCCACGTTGTATGGCAATGCTTATTCTTTGACCAAGGTAAAAGCCAGCCCAGGTCACGTGAAGTGTCAACTAAGCGTCTTGAGAGATCTTTGAACAAGTTATGTGCAAGATATTGTGCCAATCGTTACGTTTCGATGTTAAAATTATACACATTTTTGAACTTACAGGTAAGAAGAGTCAGTTTGAATTTACTTGATATGTTGATCTCTTTTTTTCATAAAGCCTGTTTCAATCGGAACAACTTCACCGCGGCACGTGTGGCCCCGCTCTACCCTACAGGTCCAGCCGGTCTTTTCTGTTAACATCTGACCGTGTAAACTTAGGTGGAGTAAGCGTGAAGTGAACTGTTATTCCATCTTGTTTGTATACAGTGAGCAGTCATGCTCACTTCACCTAAGCTTACACGGTCAGAGGTTTGCAGAATCGCACTGCAGTAGGTACTGCACTATCCGAAGAAACACACAAAAAATCATGGTCTCTCACCACTGGAAGTCATCCAACCTTAATAGCTCTATCCGATATAACTGTGTGACCACTACAACGTTCGTGTTTAACTATTAGCATCATAATGTAACACAAGGTATGGGAACGCACTGAAGGCCTTGTCTAGGGTGAAAGCGCGGTGACTAAGGTGGGAGCGGGCGCGGTAGCGAGCGCGTTTGTCGCAGTGCGTTGGGAGTTCTTATAGGCAGGTAGAGACTAGACTTGTTGCCTCAGGGTAAAACAATTGACGATCGCTCACAAGTGAGACCGCTCCGTCACGTCGCGCTAGGCAGCCGCTATGGTCATGGCACAATTTTGATAAATTAAATATAATAAATATATAAATTATAAAATAGCGTGCAAATAACCAAGTGTAAATATCGGGTCAATCGCGCCCGTCTTCAGACAATCTAGTCCAGCTGCATCGTTATGGTTACCAGAATTCGGATATCCCATGCAGGTTTTCACTCCGATCAGAGCTTTGCCAGTCGTCACAACTGTCACAAAGAAGAGCAAAACCACTCCTGTTTTGCTCTTCGAAGAAGTATTCATAATGCTATAGTTATAAACAATAATGAATACTTCTTCGGCCTAACAAGTTACTCCGAGTCGTTAGCCTATATTTTAATGCAATGATCAGTGTAATAAATATATCGGGTGCCCGTAGTTGAATCTTTCGAGTACCGAATACGGGCTAACGTGTAATAGCACCAACACTACAACATGGACACAAACGCTCCCGCCTTTGTACTATCCGCGCAAGCTCCTTACTGTGTCCTGAGCCATAGACGGGTGTTGCCGCCATAGGTGACGGTGTTATCAGCCATTTCATTATACCGTTGTGAGATATTAACCATTGGGCTCATTGACGGCTGATAGCGATATCTAAGAAGAATTTCTTCTAAATTGAATGCGGCTACGTTTAGTTTTTGATTGATATTTAATTTGGTTTTATTTCTTTGTAGATAAAGGTTCTAAATGGGTGCGCAGTATGGTAGTTATGTTAAAGAGTTTAGGATAAAAAAGTAAAGTGAAATTAATGTCTACAGAACACAGAATCGTCACAGAGACTAAAGACACTAGACTAATTTGTGTGACTAAAGAGTGACATCATAATAAAAGTTTTTTTTTAAATGTTTTACGTACCTTTATGAAGTATGAATGAAACAGCGGATAGCGGATAAAATAAATTAATTCTGACTGCCCCGGTATCATCTCAAATGAAGTAGAGATGGAAAAAATAAGGACAAGAAAAATGTCGGCCGATTCTCGAATCAAATCAATCTTCGAGTTGCCTATCTCTCGACAACCATTAAGGGTCTTCGCTTGGTTGGAATAGCGTTTAGGTACTCTTCACGGTACTTCATAAAAACTAGCAAGTTCTTAATCTTGGAATTTAATGAACTGGTTCACAGTAATTATGCATGATATCTAGGTCTAAAAAGTTGATAACATTTCCAAAATGAGTTTTATGAAAGTGACTTTAATTTTCTGAAGTAAACTTAAAAAATCATCATCTGCCTAGCCTTTTCGGCCTTCCTTTTATAGGGGTCGGCTCCCAGTCAAACCGGATTCAGATGAATACCAGTATTTTACGTGGAGCGGCTGCTTACCAGACCTCCACAACCCATTCACTGGGTAACATGGTAGTTCTTGGCAAGACTGGAGTCAGATTTACTGGCTTCTGACAATCCGTAATGACTGCTAAAGATCTAAAAATGACAGCCGGACCAACGGCTAGCGTGCTTGCCGTGGCACGGCAGAAACTCGATATGTTAAGATTATCCAAAAATTTAAAAAATGATAAGCGATATTTGTTTTGTCCTTTAGAAGAAAACCCAAAACAAATTCAAAACTCAAGTTTTTTTTAAACTCCATACAATCCGTACTGGAACATATGTTCTCAGATGGAAAATTTAACAGTGTTCTGCCTACCTGTCTAAACATTTAACACTTGCAGAGCCGAATGTGGAGATACGATTTCTTGTGCCTCGTATTTTCGAAGACAGAGGCGAATTTCCGCTACCATCTTACTTTAAAGTATAGTCAACAAAGATATTTGGTATACAGGCAAAAATATATTTTTTTCCACTGCACTTCCAAGATTTATTTCTAACTAGCTTTTGCCCGCGACTTCGTCCGCGTGGAATAGTTATTTGGGGCAGACCTTTTTATTTTAAGATTATGAAGTTTAGTAAAGTTTCAGTCAATGCTACTGAACAGAGAAAGTATAGATACATACCAAATGTTTGACGTGATTCTTTAAATTGGCATAACTTTTTTATTTATGAACCGATTGATATGAAACAAACACTAAACGTTCAGTGAAAACCACATCTAAATTGGATAAGCCATTTCTGAGAACGCACAGACAAACTGACAAACAGACAAACATTCTAACAATCATTGTTTTGTGTGCTATTTGCGTTGATAAAGGTCCTAATAATTGCTATTTGCGTTGATAAAGGTCCTAATAATATTTTTCTCATATATCTTCCATGTACAGACAGCGATCGTTACATTTTTATTATATGTATAGATGTGCGTATTATAACTTTTTAAGCTTATGACATACTTACGAGTGTGGTGTACAATAATTGTCTACTCAGCACACTTACAAAGGTGTTTAAAAGTAGTTGCCAGTTAGTTGCCTGTAAACCAAATAGCTTAGTTGACTGTACTTACTGAGGTAGGTACAAAGCTGGGTCCTTCAGCTCCAAAATTCTATTACGTATTACAACTTCCTCCTCCCGTCTAATTTCGTGAGGAATCATTATAAGACTCAGGCCGCATTTCACAGTTAACGGCAGGCAAAAAATACTCTTTTACGATATTACTCTCATTAACTAAATACCGTAATAAAAGAGGGAAATGGAAACGTAATCAGAATTCGAGTCAAATTATGAGTAAATTGAAAATGAGCTAAAATAAATATATCTAAAGTAAGACAATAATATAATGTTTGTTCGTAGGAGGCAATCTCTAGAAGTACCAATAGCCCTACGTGACCTATGTCGTGCCAAAGCTTAAAAGAGAGAGACGGAGCTTACAGCACGAATATTGCTACCTCTTTTTCACAACGGAATTATGATAGTATGATATCCTGCCAGAGTTGCGGAATTTGTTCGAAAGAGTCACCGCGGCCCTGGAACGCAAAGGGCTTTAGAAGGAACACGGATCGGTTTTAGTCAGTAAGAGTCCGACACGCCCTTCCGCTCCACCCAGAGCGGAAGAAGTGATTTGATGATTTCCCATCCTTAAAAAAAAGGCGCTACGATATGTTTGCCTAATAGAAAGCTACAGTTACTAAAGCTAGTTTTTATTTTTACACCAATCATTTTATGCAGATTCCTTTTATTAACGGTGCGTCGAGTTGAAGCCATTAAATTCTAACGATGACGTTTAGTGACATAATTTTTTATACGACCAACTATCTTTTACACAGCAATTAACTGTCATAAATTCAACTAATCGTACGTACAGATATTAAAAGTAATAAACCGACATTCACGGACATTAAAATATTTCTACAACTCTGTGTACATTTCATTCTATCCTATATAATTATATTCATTAGTAATAGGATCCTCGCAACACGGCTGGTTGCCAGTAAAAATAAATAAGACCACAAATTGAGATGACTCGGAGGTTCGATGTGCCCTTTAAACAGGGTTGCCAGGGTCGGGGAAATAAGAAAATATTGCGTTTAGACCCACTTCTAAATAGACTGAATAGATATTTAACATTAGAAGTAATGTCTCTCCGAAGGCTGAAAATAAAAACTGTTAGATAATGTTTGTCGTCTGCTCATAAATTATTCGATACAGATGGGTACCAGAGTACCTACATTTAAAAGCCTCAGGATCAAAAAACGGGTCCTACTATACCTCCTGGGTGACTTTTGATTAATTGGTGGCATTCATGGAGTAAAAGTATTTTACAGAGAACAACTTTTACTATGGGACCAACCCTGAAATTGTGAAAAACATCCTCTGTGTTCCCTACATTTTTTCGGGTTATGCAAACATATTTCTGTGGCCTTAGTGTGAGTATTTTTACGTACTCGATCGCGTTAACGTAAACGAAACTTTTTAAACCTCTTTTTTCAGTGCATAATCAAAATCAAAAGTCATTAATTCAAATTAGGCTGAGTGCCAGCACTTCTTTTTGATCGCCAAAGTTCTACATAAAGACAGTCCCCCAAAACGCCCGCCCGTCACCACTTCCTAGTGGAAGATCTTAAACTCCAGGTTGGGCAAATTGATATTTCTAAGTGAACGCGATCAAGTCAGTTTTAAAACTTGCTCAAAGGCTCATATTGTTTTTGTATTTTCCTGTTGTTCATTTTCATCGAAAATAACATCACACCTGTAAGTACTCCCAATGGATTGGGCTGAAATGCACTTATAATATACACTTAAAATATTACAATATTATTAGTAGGTGTTGTAGTAGTTTCATGTGATATTTAACCAAGTTTCATCAATGATGAGTGATTATTACAAGCAAGGGGGTAAAAACAGCTCGAAATGTTTCGTGTAATATACACACTGCGTGCGTTAGGCCAGAACTTGGCCTGGCACACTGTTGTTAACGATTTAAATATCACCCAATAGGTAGGTAAGAACCTACATATTGATTTATAGCCACTATACTTAGCTTTTTTACACTTCATGTTATTAAAATTTTCCTTAACAGTTTCTTTGAACTTACGTGCGATATGGTAATTAAGTCACACCTGCCAACCCTGCGTGCAAGCATCCATAATTATACAGCGCCCGTCTACTGAGGCCTTTATAATTAAATTCCGAAGCATCTGCACTTATCATCACTTATAATAATTAAAAATTAATTATGACCCACTGGGGAGAGTGTAGGCTTCTTCTTTATGTGCTTTACCGTCGACTCCTGTTATTATTAATATTAACTCATTTATGTACAGTCAACAAAGCTATTTGGTATGCAAGCAACTAACTTGCAACTACTTTTAAACAATGTTATGATATGCTGAGTATAAAATTATTGTACACCACACTCGTAAGTATGTCATAAGCTTAAAAAGGTATAGTGCACATATTAGAAATAAATATTGGCAGTGCAGTAGAAAATTTAATATTTTTGCCTGTATACCAAACAACTTAGTTGACTGTACTAGTTTAACCTTCAAAAGCGTTTGATTAGAGATTTTTATCCTTGCTTTAAATAGTCTTCAAAAAAATCTATCTTCTTCCTTTCAATTTAAACAAAGGTTGTCTGTACCAGATCGGCTTAATATTATTAGTTAATTAGTTAATAAAATTAATATAATAAGGTTAATAAATATAAAGGAAGTTCAATAGAGTTACTGACACAGTCAAACTTATATTATTTTCTACGTAAATGCCTGCAGTGTACTGCTGTAAGCTGATATTGATGATGCTGAAATGCCTGTTTTTTTATCTATTCGTTGTAACATCATAAAGCAATACAAGACTCCCGGGAGTCTCGCTACATTGAAATACGTAATTGCATCATTAGTCAACACATAATAAAGACTTTTTTTCATTATACCTACTGACACCGTTACCTAACACAAGATAGAACTTAGGTACGATCTATTTAGTTTACTCTACTTGGGCTTACCTATAGTCATGCGCGTGCAGTAGGCTACAGTAAGGGTAAGCCAGCCAATACATAACGCTCAAAAAAATTTTTCGTCCACTTTCAAAGGACGAAAATTTGCATCGTCAGTATCGTGATTTCAACCCTGAATAATGTGGTGAGATTTTTTGGGCATTATGTATGGGCTGGCCTACCCTTACTGTCTTGTGCTTTGCTCTAAAAAACCAAACATATTCTTAAAGACAAAGAAACCTACACTTACGGCCGGTTTCAATAACGTATCTACCTTTAACGTACCAACTATCAAATTAGCTACCAACAGTAGCTGAAATGGAATGAAGGGAGTTGTTGGCTGAAAGAATATCAGCCGTACGGGTCGATCAAGGTTAAGCAACGCTTGCCGAGGTTGGTCTGTGGATGGGTGACCATATTAACATACCGAGTTTCCTCCGTGTCTCGGAAAGCACGTTAAGCCGTTGGTCCCGGCTGTCATTTGTAGATCTTTGGCAGTCGTTACGGATTGTCAGAAGCCAGTAAATCTGACTCGTCTTGCCAAGAACTAACGTGTTACCCAGTTAATGGGTTGTAGAGGTCTGGTAGGCAGCCGCTCCACGTAAAATAGGTACTGGTATTCAGCTGAATCCAGTTTGACTGGATGCCGACCCCAATATAGTTGGGAAAAGGCTAGGCAGATGATGATGTGTAGCTGCAATGTCATGTCACGTGTCAGCTACTGTTGGTAGCTAATTTGACAGTTGGTTAAAGGTAGATACGGTACTATACTAGTTAGTAAGATACAGTTTCAGTTGTCATTCTTTATTTCCACGGCAAGTTTACGTTAAGGTTAGTCAAGTGACTCTCTACTAAGTAATCCAATTTCTTCAATTTGCTTACGTCTTGCCGCCGCTGATAAGTGACTGTTTTTCTTTCATTTGGACTAGTTCAATTACATTTAAGTTTACTTTGACGACTTCCGGGGTCACTTATAGAATAGTTACCTACGGGGTTAGTTTTCAATGACTGAATTAAATCCACACTACGCCACGGGCTCAATATAAATTGTCATGGAACGGAATGGAAGCGAATTTTTGTAACGAAATTGGATACTTTGTACAATTTCGTTACAAAAATATCTATAAATATATATATGATTTTAAGTAAAATGTGTTACGTACAAACAAGATACGAGACCAAAAAGAGGTAGCGTTTCTTTCGGAGAATTCTCGTAGCTACTATCGGCGCGTTTGTTAAATCCGTGAGAAGTGGCGCAAAGAGGGAGTGCAAAAATATAAGACATTAACGACACAACGGAACGTCTGATACCTACCATAGAAATATAAAAAAAAACCTGTTTATTATATATATGGTCTATACCCTTAAGGCGCAGTCGCGAGTCTTTGCGAGGCTTCTCGCGCGATGAGACGAAACTGACGCTTCCGTTCCAAATTCCGCAGCGAAAGTTAAGTCTTCAGCTATAAGTCTTCAGGAACAAGTCTTCAGGAATAAGTCTTCAGGAATAAGCCTTCAGGAACAAGTCTTCAGGCGTAAGTTTTCAGCCAAAGGTTTCAGCCATAAGCCTTCAGGCTGCCGCGGAATGGAATGGAAGCGATTTTTTTTAACGATATTATACGTATTGTATTACGAGTTTCTATTAACTGTATTGATATAACGTACAAACTAGATTCGACCCAAAAAAGAGGTTGCGCGTCTATCAGGGTATTCTTGCGCATTCTCCAGGATTCCCGTAGCTTCTGTCGGCGCCGTCTGTGGAATTCACGGAAAGTGACGCGAAGGGGACAATAGAAGTAAAAGCTCCAGTCTAAACAACCGAGTGCCAATTTTACTATTTTTAAGCAACTTTTTTCTGTCATAAATGTATGAGAATTGAGGATTTTTTGACAGTTTGCGACTGAGATGCGAATGGGAAAAATGCTTAAAAATTTGTAGGATTGGCCCTCTGAACGACATCGCCTCCAGGCGCAGTGGCGAGCACTCTCGAGCATTCTTGCGAATTCACGCGCCGTTTGCGACGTCGCGAAACGTGGCAGTTATAATTGAGCCATACTGCAGCATGATGGATCGTGTGATGATTCCTTTTTCTGATTCCCATTTCGGTGAAATGAAAACTGATGCACATAGCGTAAGTTTTACCCTGAGGTTTTGGAATACTCTCATAGATAAATATAAGCTCTCTAACAGCTTCAAATGATTCAGTTCAGTTCTTCAGATGTCACTAAAATTTACGTTTTTGTAGTACCTACATAACCCGAGAAAAGGAAGGCAATGGGTTGGTCACATTGAGGGTCTGAAAGATTGTAGAATTAAAGTGGCAACCGTGTATTGGTATACGCACCGAAGGTCCATAAGATGGACCGCTGCATGCGAGAAACACAAGATCGGTTGATATGCTGACGCTTTGGTTAAGCCAATATCCAGCAGTGACGTTTTTGGCCTGAAACAATGCTTATTATTGTAATAGTTTAGCCCTGAAACCGGCACGGCACTCTGAAGCCCACAAACCCTGAAAAACGTCTGAAGGCCAGGCTTAATAAGCCAACCGTTTCCGCGCGCTCATTTTTGGCGTTTTATTAGGTTAAAACTATGCCTATCCTGCTCCAACTTGCCCAACATGTAGGGAAAAAGACAAGGATGGCATACAGTCTGTCAGAAAATCTATGCGCCAAATCACAGTTGATGTAGAAGCGTCTGAGACGCTTTCGCATAATATTAACTGCCACGTAATTACAGTAAGTAGTAGGTAAGTAGTACCTAAATGGAGGTTTGGTAATAATTTTAGCGGTTGATAGCGGGGCTATAGACACCGCACCCAGGTCGGCCGCACTAAAGATAACCTCCTCAAGTGGAGGTTCTCGGATGGCTCCGATCTTCAGTGTATGTGTGGCGTCGGTCCGCAGTCTATGGCCCACCTCTTGTCACCTGAAGACCTTATGACTGCGTCAGCGAACGGTGTTGCCGTTGCTGAGTACTGGGCCAAGCATACAATTTGATAAGTGTATTTGCCACCGACACGCTAAGAAGAAGCGGGGCGACGAGTTATCGATATAGCTGGGAGTCGTATAGATCACAGCTACGTAACAACAAACAGGGGAATAGCTCTAAAATTAAATCAAGGTCTCTAGGTTCAATAATTCAGTTCAAATCAAATAGTGTTTCGTGGATCAGATAGGAATTTAATTAGTCCGTTTACCTACTATTTTAAAATAAAACGGCTGTATTTGGTTCAATAGTTTTGAACAAAATATTCTCAATTAAATATTTACTCGAAAAAGAGAGAAGGGCCTATTGAAAGCGTGTCTGTTTGGAATATTTCCACTAGTCCAAAGATTCTTCGTATTTTTTAATAAAAAAAATTTAGAATCACTGGTATGGATAGAAGTCCGAAGAGAAGTACCTATACGATAAATCTTGCAAAATTATAAAATCTCTGTAGGTACAGATCATTTACAAAACAGGTTAAACCCCATCCAAAATCGATAGTTAACACTATTATATCTATTTTTTTTTTGTTTGCAATAATCGGTTTGAGATATCTATTCCTGGTTTATGGTGTTTTTTCGGGAATATGATAGAGGCCTGATGTTACGTAATATGATGTTTGAGTAAAGATGCTCTCCTCACCTGGAGCAGTAACAATAGGCTAGTTTTTATCCCGGAAAGTGAAGTTTCTGTGAGCTAGAAGACAGAAGCGCAGCTTTGGCAAAAGCTAGTCCTGAATTAAACTGATTGCTTTAGAAATACCTAATTACGAGTATGTTTATACCTTTGACCACAAATTCATGATTTTGATCAAAGGAGCCTTCCCACGCTTAGTAAGACCACAATAATTACTGAATTTCCAAAACAGTCGGTCCAATTTATATTTCCGAGGTCACACAATCTGAGGTCAGATCTTGTGGGAACCCCTTGTCGGTGAAAGGGGAACTTAAACAAAGATTTCGGTAAAATATTTTTTGCAAAAATGTTGACCTTTGAGAAAATAAATTGAGGAAAATGTTTTCGAGCTGAAGAAGTTATACAGGGTATGCGGTACAGAGAGTAAAGTCCTGCAAACCTCCATTGAATCCTGTCAGCGACGAACTACCAACGAAATCCTGCATGGCGCAAGCTAAGTTCTCCATGCGATTTGAACATATACAACAGTCCGAATATCAACTATCGGGCAGTTGCCCACCAGACACAACAACCGTCTGGTCGGAGGATCCTTCCTTTTCAATGAAGGTTTTCAGGACTTTACTCACAGTTCCGCATACCTCTATAATCCGAAAGTTCAAAAGCATTTTTATTTTTTTAAGTTTTCTTCGTGTTTCGTGTCCAATCCTGGTGATGAAAACAGATTTGTAAAAAAAACACGGTTAGAAGAAAATATCCCTTAATTCAGTTCGACTGACTAATTGGGTGGAGTATATTATTCTTTTTCTACAAAGAGCCCACATGGCAAGTGCTGCTGTTACTGTGGCTGGTGATCACGACTGTTTTAAGAATTCCATTACTGACTTCATCAAATTAATAGACAGCTACGAAAACCACTGGTTCTAATAAGGAGGTGCACAAACTTATCCTTTAATCGAAAGCGCTAAATCATCTCAAAATTCAACAGATTGGGCAGGTCCTGTTTTTCCATGTATTTATATTAAATTCTAAAGGGACGTATTGTGGTCTCGTCATGCATTATTTATGTTAGTGGGATACCTTAAAAAATATAGCAAAAACTTGATTAAACACTAAAACTTTAACACTAAGACTAAAAAAGGTATCGAATTTTTAAGTAGTAAAAAGTTGAAGATTTAGCAGAATGTTATTTACCACACAAAATCGCAAAGCCTATATAATATAATCATGGAAACATGTCTGGACATTCTTCCTTAATAAAAAATATCGCAATTAAAAGTTGTATACATCGGGTTTGACCACCCTGTAATAAAAATGAGATCGATTTTTTTTATTTTGGCCTCAGTTCCTCGAAAGAAAATTATCACAAAATAATTGTGACAAACGCTCGTAATTTAGATTCAACAGCAGAACTGGTTGAATAAGTTTTCATCAGACAATTGCAACACTTGGCTTTAGATTAGTTTATTACGGGTCGATAATTATTTTCCAGAAACCAGAGATTCGTTTTGCTTATACAAAATCACCGATCGCCGATCAAAAAAAAAAAATCAATATCAAAAGTCATTTATTCAAATTAGGCTGAGTGCCAGCACTTTTTTAACGTCAAAGTTCTACATAAAGACAGTCCCCCAAAAAAGCCCGCCCGTCACCACTTCCTAGTGTTTTAGCTGGGAAGAAGAAGTGGCGCAACAAACTCCCCAGCAACCAGATCCTAAAAGTAGCATATCTACAAAGGCCTTAGGTATTGCCACGAGGTACAATTTCCAATTATAGTTACCTACTACTGCTCAGTAATTATCTTAACAGTGAAGTAATAGAATATTAATAGATATTCTGCTCCTCAGGTGACGTGTATGATTTGTCTAATGTCTGTTACTGTTGCCAGAGGAACTTGTCTATGATTTATGCTTCCGCAAGCTGCGTCAAATGCGGAAGAAATAACTATTAACGTTAATATCGTTTAAAATATTAATATTGGTGCAGAGATGAAGGTGCACCTTACTTATTTTCTCTTGCGTAATATAATGTACCTAGTTCTTGGTTATTACCGTATTTTTTTTAATCATTGAAAATATTTTAATTTTTTATTTCAAGGTCGTACCTCTCATTCCTTTGAAAGAAAACCGGCCAAGTGCGACTCGGATTATCGCGCAAAGGGTGCCGAACGAATAACACTTTTTCACATGTTATTAAAAAAAATCTTATAAAATCCATCCAATAAGAATTATTTTTACAGTGTTCTTAATTTTAAATACTAAATCTAGTTATATCGGTGATTAATCGGTTGTAGATGCCAACTGTTGATAAGTTGAAAATTATTATTTATTGATATAAAGAAAAACAGTTTAGACACAATAATTCCTTTCATTTGATATGTTACACGGCACAATTTGAAAAACATTTTACATATTTTCAATTAAATAATTTGTCCCCCAAAAGTGACGCTATACTCAAAATTTGTTTATATTTGTGTTACGCGTCCGTGTTTGATTAACGCCTACTAACAAACAAACAAACTGGAAGTATAACCTCCATTTTATAATTTTAATAAAGTTTTTATACCAGAATTTAAAGCAACAAAAATTCAAACGATTCCAGTGAGCCATAATTATGATTTAATTACACCCTTCCATGATAAGTGTTGATTATTTCAAACATAATGACGGCCTCTGTGGTCCGATGATCATTATAATTATACGGTGTTTGCTTGTAAGCGGTAAACTTGATGATTTTTTAAGATCCCCCCAAGTAAGTGAGTTCAATTGTTAAGATAGAACATGGAAGGATTCATGCAGGTTAATTTATGCTCGAAGAAATTAAAAATCAAGAAGGTCGAATTCGAGCATTTTATAAATAAAACAATAATTTGGTACTTAAACACGTATACATGACAAGCAAGCGCGTGCCCTGTACGCCAAACGTCACTAATATGTGAGTAAAAGTACGGCAAATTTGTGGCTTGGCGTCGTGGGCACGCCGATGCGTTTATGCTCTGGCGTTCAAAAGGTTATGAGGTATATAAATAGACGCCGTAAGTATCGTAGAATTGGTAATTTCATGATATAGCTAGTCATATCGTTCGACTATATCCTATCATATCTCCATTAATACCGGCAATCTATAATTATCTAGCTAGGGTATCCCCATACAAATGTCTTCTAATGTTTATTTATTTATTTATGTATACACAACAAACTTCAAAAAAAAAAAAAATTATACAGATAAAAGAGCACAGAGGTACTGCTTATTTCATTAGAAATTTCTTCCAGCAGACCTGCGACAGACGAGTGGGATAAGATACGTAGACACAGTGTGTAAAGAGACAGAGAAAGAAACTTAAAATAGACTATACTAACTTAACTAAAACATATTATTGGCTAATAATAAATATATCAAAGTACAATAAACATCATCATCTGCATAGCCTTTTCCCAATTACATTGGGTTTGGCTTCCAGTCAAACCGGATTTAGCTGAATACCAGTATTTTACGTGGAGCGGCTGCCTACCAGACCTCCACAACCCATTAACACGTTAACACGGTACTCCTTGGTAAGACTGGTGTCAGACTTTCTGGCTTCTGACTATCCGTAACGGCTGCCAAAGATCTACAAATAACAGCCGGGACCTACGGCTTAACGTGCTTTCCGAGGCACGGAAGAGTCTCGGTTTGTTAAGATGGTCTCCCATCCACAGACCAACCTCGGCAAGCGTTGCTTAACCTTGAAGATCGACCCGTGCGGCTGTTATTGTTTAGCCACGAGCACAATAAACATACAAACAAATATACACAAATACATTTTCATTACAAATTCATTTCGCTGCACTTTTTTCCTCAAGTATCACATTATTATTCACTTTTAAGGCGAGAGAATTACCCGCCCGTTTGTTCTTTCATTTGATATTGTTTAGGGGATGAACATTTTAGAGTTTCTGTGTTATCCTTGCAGACATGCTTGTAGCTAGAACCAGTGGGGGTTTAAGCTGCGCATTGTCAGTTAATGAAACAAATACTTCTTCACTGTTCATCTTTTTTAAAATAAAGTGGAATTTCTTTTGGTTCATGAGATAAACTTATCAGAGTTTCTACCGTTAAATAATAATGTGAACACGAAAAACCGTAGCCTTAACAAGTAAACCAGTAAAAAACGTTTGGTCGATTTACGGTTTGAATTCATTTATTTCTAAAGATTACAAATCACTTGACAGAAATAAATACTTAACATAACTAGATTTAGGTATACATTTTTGTTGTCCAGGAGTATTGAGAGCTTATAGTGTTTTTTATTTTATTATTACGAATGTAAGAAGGATTTAACTAACAAAACCCAAATAAATCCTCTTTCGTCACCGTAACTAATTTTCACAATTCCTTATTTTGTGGAAATAAGTGCAATATGAGTTTAGGAAATACTTATGTATTTAGTGAAGAATTACCTAATTATTTTTGTTGTGGTTGGTAGTTCAGTTTTGTATTTCTTTATTATTATTTTCCCTTCTGTAACATGCCATTTTTAGGGTTCCGTACCCAAAGGGTAAAACGGGACCCTATTACTAAGACTCCGCTGTCCGTCCGTCCGTCTGTCTGTATGTATCTCATGAACCGTGATAGCTAGACAGTTGAAATTTTCACATATGATGTGTTTCTGTTGCCGCTTTAACAAAAAATACTAAAAAACAGAATAAAATTAATATTAAAAGGGTATTAAAGGGTATTTCACCGGAAAATAGCAAACTCCGTAAGATAATAAAATAACTTGAGAGATTGTAAACTCTCGAAAAATTGTCAACTGAACATTTGGAATACTATTTTACGGATCAAAATTTGTAGTCTATAACCAAGCGGAGTAATTCCGAGAAATTGTGGACTGACATAAACTGGCGACCAATCAGCTGTCTGGTCTACAATTTATCTGTTTTGGTGTGATATTTAAATTGGAAACTTGGCCCCTCATTGGTCTTTGTTTTCTCTGAATAGACCAATGTCAATGAGAGCCTTGTTTCCAGGTTTACTATCACATGAAAACGGTTAAATTGTAGACTTGTGCTCTGATTGGTCGCCATTTAATGTCAGTCCACAATTTCTCGGAATGTCTACATAACAATCACTTTTATATAACTTAGTTATGTAGTCAGTCATTATTTGTTTTTATTTTCAACATGTCTGTCGTGTTCTTGAATACACAAACTACACCGACGTATAATGCTATTTCTCACTCTTGATAATAAATAGCAGCCATTTCTTTCAATTTATTAAAATATATTATTATTCTATTTTTTAATTCCTCACCAGAGAATGGGCAGCAGCATTCTCTGTACATTGCAGCAGCTACACTGCGATCGCCAATCCGCCTGCCAAGCGTGGCGATTATGGAAAACCCCCCCTCTTGGAGGAGGCCTTTGTCCAGCAGTGGACGTTTTTCGGCTGATATGATCATTATGATCAATAGAAGAAAAGTTATTGGTGAAATGAAATTCGGTCAAATATTTTTCGAACTTATGATAGGTAACCGTTATTGTATAATGATCTGTTGATATTAACATTATTGCATTTTATTTTATTACCTAATTGTATTCTAAATTTGATTGAAGTGTGCTTATGGATCAATCCGAGATAAATGAATTATTACAATATTACTCCCTTTATTCATATTATGTAAATTACATTTTTAAATATTAAAATATAAAGATATAAAAATATTTAAAATTACAAAAAAATAGTAGCCCACCGGTATCGGGAACAGGGTCCAAGCTACCGGTGGTCAGGGCCCCTGAGAGAGGAACCTCCTAACTATGCGCGCCGTGTCCAGGAGTACTGCTTTCTGGATCAAGCCCTTGATACAAGGACGGTATTGAATTCTGTTGAGTATACCTCATTCTTTATGTGACCCCACAAGAAGAAATCCAGTGGCGTGAGATCTGGTGACCTCGCTGGCCACCGCACTCGTCCATAACAGCCATCCACTGTTGTCCGAACATTTGAGTCAAACGCTCTCTTGCAGACACCACTGAATGAGCTGGTGCTCCGTCTAACTGGTACCACATATGCCTGATACGATACGATAACACTCGCAGGGCGACTTTAAACAGGCACGGGCGCATTCGAAATTCCAGAGCGGAACAAAACGCGTCACAAGCAGGAAGGAAGTCCGGTGACACACTGACCGCGTAACCTAGACACGAGTAATTGCAGGTTTCGACAAGTAAGCAAAGTAGAAACAAGCAAACTTACCTGTATCTTTCGCACATACATATTTTGCGATTGACATGAGTGCGTAACGGGAGGTAATAACTTCCGCATGCATTTTTTTTATCCAGTTGTGATGACACGCTTTATGACTCTTAGGGCTCAGGCATAAAGTATAATTTGCATTGATTAATATCAGAAAATAAATTTTAAAGAAAAGGCGTAGGTTTTTGAAGTAGCGAGCTGGCAACGTGTGTCGTTAACCTGTCGCGTGCTCTCCTGTTTACAATACAGCATGTAGAAAATACTTAAAATGAAAAATAATGTCCTGTGGCTAAACTACTGGATATATTCTTTTGATTTTTAGTGTGCAGGTTGGGAATATCTTGACTTATATAAAGTTTCATTTATGATCATATTGTCTTCTCCACATTGTATATGGCACTAGCATTTTATTTGCCTACCTATAATTTTCGCAACAACATCCAAAAACCTGAAGCAAAACATTTTCAACTCGACGCATGGAGTATATTTCACTACCGGAGCGATTACATAATCTCCTCAATAAACTTATTTCTCAATCGGTCGTGACTATAACCCACGAAGTTAACGGATTCAACTGTGATCCCTCTAAACATTATTCCAGATTAATTTATCTAATTCACTTTAACTCCATTATTCAATAATTAAAGCAATCATGATTGATTTCAATGACTGGATTTGGCTTTAAGCCGGTATCTCTAAACATTTTCATTCATTATTTAGTGACAGGTATAAAACTCTTCCGTTACTGACTGACTGACGGACAACGCACAGCCGAAATTACTGGCTGTAGACATCTGAACTTTGACATGTAGGTCTTGTAGGTTCCTTAGGGAGTGTAGGAGAGCACTAAGAGAGGATTTCCCAAAATTCCTACGGGAACGGGAAAAAACGTGATATGCGCGTACGAAGTTGCGGGCAAAAGCTATAGTTATTAATATCTTGTTACTCAAATCAGGGTCCGTACTTCGAAGTGCCGATGCCACATCACTCCATTGTTAGAAAGTGATGGTGCTATATTCGTCCTGCGCATCTAGACTAGTGATTTATGACTGCGGTAGTGTAGCGTGACAAAGGCGATTGGCAAAAATTAATGGGATTGACAAACATTGGCAAAATAATAGAATTTCTCTAACACCGGAATCGTGATGGTTTAAAGACGTCATAGTGGTGTACTTTGTCGATATATATTCAATTAGGTTAACATGGTAGGTTTTTGATGTAGCAACTTTTATGCTTCCGCCAAGTTATGGTCTATAATCGATAGGAAACGTCCTACTTGATTGCATAAAATATTATCGAAAATCAAGTTCTACAGAGCACCGAAGATGCCGTGGCGGCCGCTGCTAGAGATGCCATTGCCAAAGCTCTCCAACCGTGTTAGTGAGTGTTACCGTTTAAATACTCATGAAAAAACCGGGTAAGTGCGAATCGGACTCGTACACAAAGGTTTCTATAACCATAAACCGAAAAAATCGTTTCTGATATAGAGTTTATAATCTAGTACACTACAGGGTAGTACACTACAGGGTGTCAGATTTCTGCATACCAAATTTTATCAAAATTGGTCCAGCCGTTTGCGCGTGAAGAAGTAACAAACATACACACACACACTCACAAACTTTCGCCTTTATAATATTATTGTGATAGGTATAGGTATGTCGCAACGAACTGGCTTAATCAGCCGTTTAATTGGCTGCCTTTTCATGGAGCTTTTGACGGCACCGCTAGAACAAACGCAATACCTGAAAGGTGGTTTAGGTACTCATCATAATGAACAACTTATACTAAATGACCAACTACAAAATCGTGGAAAAAACATCAGCTGTTCAGTACATTTTGTCAAGTTATGCGCACTTGTTTGAAAGGGTATACTTTCCAAGTGATCCCATGGTCATCAAGTCCAGATATAATGATGGGATTCTCGAGAAATCGAGGGAACTCTTAACATTTTATAGGTAGGCACAATTGAAGCGATTTAGGTATTTTTATTTACTGTAATCTGGCTGGACTGGTTTTGGTTTGCAAAGGCGCGCAACGGAGTGCGAATCTGTGGAATAACTCATATGGGGTACAATTTCAATCCTTCTTGGTTCATACAATTTCAATTTCATTCCAACCTTGATTACCACAGTACTTGCTTTCTAAAAAGTTTTTAATTTTTGTGGAGTATCAGCACTAAAAACTGAAAAGTAAGTACGAAATAACTTTAATTTAAGAAGTCGTTGTCATAAAACGAAGAACCACCCGAAATATCGAATAAAGTGCTCAACCATGTTTACAAGTTTCATTACAATCGTTAAATTCATTACCTACGATTGGTTCAAAATTTAAATGGGACTGTGCCGCTCAAACGCTAAGGTACCAACTGAACATTTTCTCATTCTATCTATATTGCCATACTTAAAAAAACAGCTCGATCATCCCCACTTCCATTTTTCAATTTTATACCCAGTAATATCTGCCATTCATACGCCAGTACAATTAAAACAAAAGCTGCATTTTCAATTAAAATCGCACAGAGTAGACATTTCTATTCTAATAGAATTTCTATTGAATTGAAATGTTATTTATCAGAAATTCTGAAACCGTTCGAGCATGTGTCTGAGTTATTATTATAAGACTTTGATAATGGTTTAATTAGATTGTGTTATGTGGTAATTAAATGTAGCTGACAGCGCATTGTTCTAATGATTATTATTAACTTGAGAGAAATCAAATAGATTGTTTGATAAATGCGTTAATACTGAAGGCTGACATTAACTAGATTGATTTAGAAAATAATTGTGTAAGAATTGGGAATCAGTCTTATTACTTACTGGATAGGTACATTCAATCAGACCCAATCATTAAAGACATAGGTATTTATGTACACACAGAATGCTTAACAGACAAAAGAGCTTATACAGATTATCTCCACACACTATAATTCTTACGAATACATACAAAAACACACCATTATACACAATACACAACACCACATGGGCAATCATTATTTAACTACCTAATTTAGTTTTTATTTTCAATTTTATTTTCATAATCGTTTCAGTTTTTTTTTTAATTTCTATTAGAATTGTACCTAGCACGTAAACAAACTGTCCTATGTAATTAGGAAGGGAACTGTCTCCTGAAATACAGGTTAGGAACCTAGTTCAGGAGGCAGAGCTTTTATGTAACCGAGTACCATGTCCCTTGCTAGCAAACTTAATTTTATCTCTGGGAGCGTTCAAGTATAACGTAACGCAATTTTTGAAGATTTTTGACCCTGTCTCCCCCCCATATAACGCGCCGTAACGTTTATCTGTACTCCCCTCCCCCTCCCTAAACGTTACGTATCACCCAAGTGACAATTTTTACCTAAAAGTCACCATTATGTCTACTACTCTCATGTTACCAATTTATTTCAAGAAAAATATTGATGTTTATTTTTGTTTGGCAAAATGACTACTGTTTAGTGACTGTGTAACTCGAAAATATGTTTAGTGAGCTAGCGTCAAATAAAAAAACAATGTTACGTAACGCGTTGTTCGAACACCCCTCCCGCCCCTGTAACGCATCGTAACGTTTTACAAGACCNTTACTGGTGTACTTTCAGGTTTTTAATATGTAATTTAACTCACACACTGATCCATTGTTTTTAATTATATTGTAAATATGTGAGTACCATGTCCCTTGCTAGCAACTTGAACACCCCCTCTGCTGGTATTGCTTTGTTGTACCTATTAGTATATAAGTGTGTGCTGTGTATTAGTGTAATTTTGGGTGCATTGTGCTCACATAATATAATCAATGTATGTATACAAAATATTGTAAAACTTATATTTGAAAAGAGTAACTATGGAGTCTCTTGTGCGTTTTCTCCATAAGAATCTACTTTTTGCGAATGGACAACTAGAGTCACTAATATTTTAATTTCAAACTTTAAATTTGACGTTCAAAAGTGCCTTTTAATGGTCTAGTTGGCGAATAAATGAATTGACTTTTGACTTTAACAGTGACACTTGTTAGCAAATAAATGAATTTATTATTACAGATAGAACAGAACAAAGGTTATGTTTGCTAAAGTAACATCATTTGAATCAGATCATACAATTATTTTTTACTAAGCCTGTTTTGTCCCAACTGCAGGGCTTGCTCTTTGGTTCTCCCGTTCCAAAAATAACTTTACACCACAATCAAATAATCTTCAGCTAAATTATACGCAACAATGGCGTTAACACAGCCCTCAGCTGTTGTCAGATTCTCCTAATGCATTCCGCAGCCGGTTATAATCCCGGCCCGGCTAAGAAGATGTCATTCCTGCGGGAGCCGACGTCGCGAACGGCGGCAGCTGGCCGGATAATCTGAAAACCAACTAACCACCAAGCACTGGGATCGTAGCTGACAGTTTACTTAAAACTTAGGTAAAATGAGCTGTCATCACACCCTGCCGGTCGATTCTGTAAACATGTCGAAGTGAAGGATTGGATGAAGTGATCACGGAGTGAGCTGTCATTCCATCTTGATTATTGACAGCTCACTTTTGTCTTTACTTAAGAGATGTCTACAGAATTGAACTGCTTGTCTTGTTCCACTGCAGAGCAACGGCCTTTTTGTTTCTCCTGTTTCTTGATTAGATCATAATAAATCAAAAATAACTTTAAACCACAACCAAATAATCTCCAGCTAAATTATACTCTTCAAATAGCAAGAATGGCGTTAACACAGAATTTCTGCTATTGTCAGATTTTCCTAATTAAATGCATGCAAGCCGGCGAATGGCGCAGCAGCAGGCCGGATAATCTGAAAACCAACAGCTAACCACCCAGCTAGGGACCGAGATCTTTGTATTAGCCGTATACGCTGTCAGTTGCATGCGTTCGAGGACGAATAAAGGAGCTTGCATAAGTGCTGCTCGTCGTTTTTCGTACTTTTAAGGGTTCCGTTCCCAAAGGGTAACCAATGGAACCCTATTCCGTCCGTCCGTATGTCTGTCAGTGGGCTGTATCTCATGAATCGTAAGAGGTAGATAGTGGAAATTTTCACAGAGTATGTATTTCTGTTGCCGCTTTAATAATAATTTATAAAAATGAAATAAAATAAAAAATAAAAGGGGACCGCCATAAAATACACATGTTTTTTTTTTGGCTTATAGTACCTACGGAACCTACGTGTTAAAGTCTGACTTGCACTTGGCCGGTTTTTACAAGCTACTATACTTTTTTAAGAGATTTTATATTATTTGCCTTAGTAAGTCTGTGGGTCAAATCTTGCAAATGATTTTAAAAATAGCCACCACCAGTTTGGATGACAATGCAAGGTTATGTAAATGATTTCATTGTAAATTCAATATGACGGATCTCCAAAGATGGTCAAACAATAATTTATATGCAACTCATAATATAAGTATCAAATGAAAGGGTTTGCTGAGTGGAATACGAAAAAATATTTTTTGGTATTAAAAGATTTTTTTTTAATTTTTTGTTTAGGTATTATAATATATAATAAGGGATTTTTGTACACTTATGTGACGACCTAATTCATTGCTTCCTATCAGCGAGCTCGAAGAGAAGCAAGCTCATTCATCAGAAATAAAAATAAACTGCTGTGATTTTTTAGTATGAATTTTTTTAGGTTGACATCAACAGCCAAACGCATCACTTGATTTAAGTTTGACTGTAAGCAAAAAAAAAAAAATATATTTAAAAAAACTGGATCTTAATTTTGTTTTAAGTAGGTAACTAAACTAATTAACTAATTCATTATAAAGGGGACAGTAGCGTATGCCAATTGCTGCACGAAAAATTAATTCTCCAACGAGTGCAAGTAGGTCGCTAAAACATTTCCGATGTCCTCGAGGCGGAGGAAGATTCGTCGCCAAAACGAATGTCGACCGACATTTCATTGCAAACGTATTATTATAGACTATTTTTTCAGTACCGTAGTCTATTCTCAAGAGTCTTACATTTTCCGGAATAGAAATAAAATAAGAATGTGGCAATCGATGATGGTGTAGTGTACTGTATGGTGTCGGACGTAAAAGAATACCACCATCCCATCACTTCCCGTGGATGTCGTAAGAGGCGACTAAGGGACCAGAGAATGGGCAGCAGCATTCTCTGTGCATACTACACTGCGATCGCCAACCCGCCTGCCAAGCGTGGCGATTATGGCAACCCATTGCGGGAGGCCTATGTCCAGCAGTGGACGTCTTTCGGCTGATGACAATTATCGCGTGAAGTGGCCACACTACAGTTTATTTAGTATGCGACATGAGCTCAATTGAAACACAGACATCGCGACATGGAGTGGTTAAATGAAAGGGTGCTCGAGTTTTTGGAAGCATTCCAAGTCTATGGGATACCCGACAGAAGAATCATAAAAAGGGCCATATCTATGCCTAGTTCATTATCATATCTATGTAAACTGTAGTGTAACCACACGATTTCGTGCGGTAATTTAAGCAGTATTTTAATGCCATAATTATTGCAAGTGTGACTGCAGCAATATTTCAAAAGGGCTTTTGTCACCGGCAATCATGATGGTTCGTGACAGTAGGGGGAATTATTAAGGCCCAATGACATCATGATATCGGTGTGTGAGAGAGACGAAGCTATACAGGGCGAATAGCACTACCTATCCCTTTGCCATAAAGAAATCATGACGACTGATCAAGAGCTTCCAAAGATTACTTCCTCAAATTACCTACAAGCATACAATTTTACCTATCTAGAATATTTGTTTAATCGACATGAAAATACACGGAATTCTTGTTTAATAATATGTATTGTAAACTACTTTGCATACTACTGTATAAATTCAAGTTTCTAAAACTTAACAGACAGATGTGTTGCTAGGGAGTTTGTTGCGCCACTCCTTCTTCCTAGCTAAAATACTAGGAAGTGGTGACGGGCGGGCGTTTTGGGGGACTGTTTTAACGTAGAACTTTGACGTTCAAAAAGTGCTGGCACTCAGCCTAATTTGAATATATGACTTGATTTGATTTTGATATGATTTGATTTGAATGGGCATCAGGGGTTTTTACACTTACTCGAGTTAAGTATTCAATTCGTATAAGGGCTGTCCACTTCAAAATGAAACATCGTCGTCTTTAAAATGCCACCGGCTATCTGCCTAATGGAAAGGGGCCTTAAGAGATGTCGACTCACAAATGAATGTAAGAAGGTATACACATAGAAAGGTATCCGCGGAGAATGGACTGACCCCATTCAGTACCCTAATTGCGTGACACACTTAATCATATTTTCTTTATATGTTTTTGTGAATTCGTCTGCTCGAAAACGCTGCAACGTAATGAACGCAATGAATACTGTTGAAATGTCACAATGAAAGGCTTTTACCCCGAATTTACGAAAATGAGTACCGGCACAAATAGGTATATCAGAACAAAGCGAACCTGCGGCCATTAGTTGTCTTATTCAAGCTTTACTTACAGGTTTAGTTAGTTAGTATGGGTGGGTCACTTCTTAAATTTGAAACAGCCAAATTTGAAACCACAAATATTAGAGCCTAAATTTGTCAAACAGCTAAGTATATTTGGTTTGCGTGAATAGTCACGCAAATCAAAGCTGTTTAAAAGAAACAAGCACGTTTAGCTTAGTGACATTACTATAAACTCAATATGGTGGACCAATAACTTCTTATGCACTCCCATGATTTGAGTGGATCTCAAATAATAGGGTTTGCCGAGAAGAATACATCATCTGCTTAGTCTTTTCCTAACTATATTGGGGTCGCCTTCCAGTCAAACCGGATTCAACTGAATACCAGTATAGGTACCTATTACGAGGAGCGGTTGCCTACCAGACCACCACAACCCATTAACTGGGTTACACGGTAGTTCTTGGCAAAACTGGAGTCAGATTTACTGGCTTCTGACATTCCATAACGACTGCCAAAGATCTAGAAATTATAGCCGGGACCAACGACTTAACGTGCTTTCCGAGGCACGGATGAAACTCGGTATGTTAAGATAGAGACCCATCCACAGACCAACCTTGGCAAGTGTTGGTTAACCTTTGATCGACCCGTGCGGCTGTTATTTTTCAGCCACGAGCTCTTCGCCCTTTGCCGAGAAGAAAACAAAAAAAAAAAAAAACATTTATTCTAGTTTTCTGGTTGGGCCTCGTCACCATCACAGAATTTTAGGAAATGAGTGCTATTAGTAGGTAGACAAAGTGAATGTGAACATTGAGAAGCATTGGCCGCATTTGCAGAGTGGTCAATATTGTGATTGTATCACTCAGTCGATTCTTCATGTCTATTGGTATTCTTACCTACAACCAATTTTCTTTCTAATAAAACAAGGTTCGAAGCATTCATTTATCTATGCAGCGTGATCATTAATCTGCCTCATTTGTGGATGATCATTCCCCTGTCAATTAATGAACTTTCTGTCAGAGACTTCGCTACAATTTCCTGGTACTTTTACTTTCTTGTGACTCCCTTTTCGAGGGCCTTCCTTGTTAACGAAATTCTCTTGTTGTTTGTAAGTTCGTGGTTTATTTACATTTTTAGTAGCCGTAGGAGAGCTGCGCATTATCTTTGTATTTGCCTTCAAATGACAAATGGCTTTTCGTAATAATTTCAGAAACGTTTGTTTATTTACACTTGATTTTAGATTCTCAAATAATGGAAAAATGTCGCGTTAAACAAATTGCAGGTTAAGCCAAACAACAGAGATAATCGATATTTTTAAAATCATCGGAAAAGTTTAATTTTCAAAACAAATAAACCTTATAAGGTATTCCACCAATAAGTTACCGCGACATTTACAATCCCAAAAATTACAAAATAAATACAAAAACATTACCCAAACTAAATAAATATTCCATAAAGATTTGACACACAAAATATAGTATGCGATTAATATAAATCCTACAACACGACATCATCTTAATCGAATGCCATTTTTGTGTCAAACCTAAAACCTGTAAGGAATATTTGTAATACAAATATTTTCTCTTCTCAATAATTTTGTACCAACATTATGATAAAACAAACATTATTTATGTACGTATGATAAAGGCCTACGAATAAGGTAAACGCAGGGTTTTTGAAATAATCTTAAATGTCAAAAGGTGACTAAGCAGTACTCTGCTAAAGCAATTGCCGTAAAAGGAAGATGTTTTTTGTGAACAAAGAATAAGGAGATTTGTTTGATTTATATTTTACACTAGCTTTTGCCCACGACTTCGTCCGCGTGGAATAATTACTTTGGGCAGCCATTTTTATTTTTCAAAACACTAAACTTGTTTATTTATTTTTTATCACGTGCCTAAATACAAAGGTTTATGATTTTATCTTCAATAATGACGGACTCCCATAAAAACGTCTCTCGTCCCCCCTTTTCACTTTAAACGATGATTTCTGGTATAAAAACTATCCTATTTCATTTCCCGGGACTCAAACTATCTCTATACCAAGCGTTGGATGGCTCGCTGTCCGATCACAACCAGGCCCAGGTCGATGGCGCGTTGTGTTCCACGCGCACCTCAAAGAGATGTCAGCTTAGAAGACGAGGCCCGCTACGGCTCTGCCAGGGTTGTGGAATTTGTTCGAAAGAGTTACTGCGGCCCTGGAACGAAAAGGGCTTTAGAAGGAACACGGATGGGTTTTTAGTCAGTAAGAGTCTGACACGCCCTTCCGCTCCACCCAGAGTGGAAGAAGTCATGTGATGATTTCCCACCCTTAAAAAAAGAAAGGGTAACTAAATCTCAGGCCTGCGGACTGCGAGCAATGGGTAGCTCGCCAACCGATAAGAACTAGGCCCGAGTCGACTGCGCGTTGTGTTCCACGCGCGCCTTAAGGAGATGTTAGTTGATAGTTGACGAGGCTCGCTAGGGCCCGAGCCTGCCAGGGTTGCGGAATTATTCGATAGAGTTACCGCGGCTAAAACGCAAAGGTCATGAAATAACACATGTGGGTTTTAGTTAGTAAGAGCCGGATACTTCCCGCTTGGTCCTGAGCAGGAGAAGTCGTTTGATGATTTCCCATCCACAAAAAAGTGTACCTAAATCACTACGTATCCCTTCGAGGGATACTGCCGTGGTGTTAACATTATGTTGTAGGTACCTACCTACTTACAATTGCTCGGTTAGGTAAGTACTTAGGTCTTGAAAAAATTGTACTCACATTTTCCAAATGTATGGACACATTGTTAGGCAGTGAAGCCACTCATTAGGTACTCTGCCAATGCAAATTGGCCCTCATTAGTAGACCGATTCATTAGTAGTTAGAACGCGTGTCAGTCGAGCTGAGGAGTCTTAAAAAATATTTACCGCCTTGAACTTCTGTCAACAAATTAATGAGTTCACCGTGAACATGGTTTAATGATAGATGGGTTCTAAAAATACTTGGTTTGAGCCAATAACAGAGCACGAAAGCGATTCGGCGGCCGCTGCTATGGGTAATATTTTCTACGTACACTTTCCATACAAATCAAACGAAAAAAGTCGGTTTACTGACGATAGTTGAACGTGACAACGTCATAAGAAAATACTGATGGAATGGTTTCATTGTTCAAAAGATTTTTTTTTAATGGAACGCCTCAGAGCGAGGTAACGCCGCATGCGTCATGTTTTTTCGTGCGTGCAGCCGGCTCCATCGAATTTTAAGATGTGTCGCGTCAAAAATTCAGTCTTTGAGATTTTTGTTTGCAGTTTGATGGCGAGAACAGCTCGTTAAATATTCACTACTTCACATACTGTTACCTACATATTACAGTTCGTTAAATGTAAATAAAATGATCTATCAGATGATTAAAAAATAACTTGTGACGAAAATCGAAACTTCTGTGACCAAAGTTTTACAATGCAGTTTTAGTTTCAGCAACACTTATTTAGGCCCATATTCAAAGTCACTTTGAAGGACCTCGATGGAGGACTCGATTCAGTAGTGATGACAACAAAAACAAAACATAATTCATGTAATTAAACAACAATCTATTACTGTAAATTTGACGATTTAAGGTGGAGTCGAGTTGGCGGACATAACTTGGAATCTGGGCCTCGTTTCCACCAGCTCACATGCAAAATGTGGTCACTCGCTCCATCATGATCTGCCGGTCGATTCTGTAAACATGTCGAAGTGAAGGCTTAGGTGAAGTGATCACGAGGTGAGCTGTTAATCCATACAATCAAGATGTTACGTGATCACGGAGTGAGCTGTCATTCCATCTTGATTATATGAATTGGCAGCTTACCTCGTGATCACTACAACATAAACTTTCATGCGCATTGCTTGCCGGTGGGAAGGTGGCCTTTGCCGTCTCTAATCGCTTCAGGTTCCGTGCTCTATAGCACTCATCGACCCGTTTGCCTGACCTGAAAATAGTATCTAATTAATCAATTATTCTGTGTCTAATTTATTAGAAATGTAGGTACTTACGTGAAACACTGTTCAAAACTTTTTACCATACACGGGGGAGTTTTTACCCAGGATTTTGTCGCTTTACCGGAAAAATAATTTGAAAAAGTTTTTTAATTTTTTCTGGTAAGTACAAGTTTTGGATGTTCTTGATGTGTTTTGGGATTATACTTTTTGATTTATTTAATACTTAGGAATGTTTTAGTTGTAGGTTCTTATTTATTTAAGGCCAATGAAACGTCGCTTACACACAAATAAGACACGTGATTTTTTGAACATTTGCCACCAGCTTCGCACTCGTTAAGTTCGGTGGAAGTTATTCCATAGAACATGTTACTGGGATAAAAGTATCATAATGTTCAGCCGGTGCGAGTGGCTGTTAAACAAACCGTCAAACATCCCAAAGGAATATCATCATCATCTTCCTGCCCTTATTCCATGTTAATTGGGGTCGACGTGTAGCCGCAATGCCGCCACATGAAAAACTAAGAAACGAAATTTGTACGGCAACAAAAAGAACCGCAGTGCCATCTACGACGAACTACCAACGAAATCCTGCATCGCGTTTGTAAGCAAAGTTCTCCGTGCAATTTGAACATATACAACAGTCCGAATATCAACTATCGGGCAGTTGCCCACCAGGCACACGTCACGACACCGTCTGGTTCGGAGGATCCTCCCATTTTCGCCGGAGGTATGCGGGACTTTACTCTCTGTACCGCATACCTCTATAGACGCAACACATTTTTTTCTTCCATTCTGTCCTGTCAGGTATCACGCCATCACTAACTCCCTTTTCTTTCATATCAATCCATTCATCTTTTCTTTGGCCTCCCTCTCCCTGTCCACCTATCCACATTTATATTCATAACTATTTTAGTTACATGATATTTACCAGGAAACCTGTTAAACCAATATTCAGCCATTATCTGGTGTGAAAATAATAACTCGAATGAAAAGTGAATTTAAAAAAAAATAAAAGCCACTACACGTATGTGAGATGTGACGAGACGTGTATGCAGCGCGTCAAATGAGAACTGGGTGAAAATATCACATTAGACGAAATCGCCGCAGTTCAAGTCAAAGTTGGCGGGACGAGCTCGACTCTTACCGCGAGGACTGCTGGACCGCACTAGCAAAAGTGCTGGAAAAAGGATTGAGGGAGGCCTTTATACCGCAGTGGGACAACTTGGGTTAAATAGATAGAAAATGGATTTATGCACGGGTCTGGTCAATGCCATCTTGTGCCTAATCATAAAAATCTATTGCCTCTATGGCAAACTATATTTCAGCATATTGTACCCTACTAGTAGTAGTAGTAGGATAGTTCAAGATGCTGAAGGGTCTAGACGTAGGCCTAAATTGTGTCACAATAATATGTCGTGACCCCCCGTGCCCCTTAATATGTCGTGACACAGCCATCATGAATCCAGTGTGAAAAAGGGATAGTGCTCTTCGTCTTGTATAGCTCAGTCTCTCTCTCAAAAGTATTGACAAGTCGTAGCAGGGGAGCTGGCCAAAGTATCTCCTAATGATCAGGTGCTCGTTCCAGTTGTCGGCATAACAAAAACAGCAGGAGATTCCATTACTAATTAATGTAATGTAGCCAAGTTAATTAATGACATGGTACTTCTCTGCCCAAAGGCTTTTGTTTTTATTACGTTGTTTTTTATAACGTAGGTAATCAAAATACCTATTGTTCCTTGTAGGGGCATTCAGAATCGATACCGATGGTAATAATTACGTAAGGTATTTTTGAAAATTGAAATTTTAAAATAAATATTTAATCACTCATATTTGGCAAGAACAGCTGTAGCTTTACTTGTCAAATATTTATTTTCCTTTCCTCTCCTCTCCACCTCTGCACCACCGTTTGTATCGCTGCCGCACACGTCTGAAAAACAATAGGTAGATTAAATCTGTATTTCACGACTGTGTACAGTAACTTACTGTACAGTCGTAAAATACAGATTAAAACTATATTTTTTTAATGTGTCGAATTTCAAGCCATCTAATTGTGTACAATATTTTGTTCAACAATTGATTATTTTTTCATTGAAGCTTTATTAATGGTAAGTTTATAAATAAACTTATACGCTCCTTTAAGGAATCACAGGATTTTTGTAACATATTGTACAATGTAGCCAACGTTGGCTTTGTTATTAGCCACCGCAACAGAAGTAAGGAGGCGCGGGCCTGCGGACGGCGAGCGTTGGGTGATATAATACAAAAGATCTTAAAAGCTATTCTTTTAGCATGAATTTGCGATTTCCATTAGATTTAAACTTACTTACTTGTGAATTAATCGTAGATACTTATTTTTGACAACCGTTACCAACGTCATAAAATTTTTCTAAGCACTTAAAGTTTTGACACATTCGTCCCTTTTCATAAAAAAAAACTTTTTAATCATAAGTATGTAAATCCTCCGTAGATGTATAAAGAATCTGAAAATCAGTGTCAAAGCATATCACTAGATTGTTTTATGAATAAGCTTGAATATATCATTAAAATAATTAGAAGCAATAGATGAGGTTAATCAAAACCATTCACACACAAGCAAACGAACACTTTGTATAAAAACGTTTCTAAAAGACATTCTTGTAAAGCTTCTTTATCATTCAAGATACAAAGTGCTTGCCCAAGCAGCATTTGTCACTACTCCTGTTCCACAGTATTACCCTAGTGTTGTACCACAACATCTCGATATCGATTATCGATTGAACGTCGCAGCGAGTCGATAATATATCGCAGGTCAGACTCCCAGCATTAACCTATCAGTTTCGAGCCGCGACTGTTAAGACGGAGCTGTACTGAAAGCTTGGCGAACGGTTGCTCAGCGATGTATCGATTTAAAATGTGTGATTTTAGAAAAAACGCTTTGGTTCTCATATTATGCATATTTCTGTGTTTTTTTAACAAAGACAATTTTGATATCTGTATCCAATTAATTGTGCGACTTGTATTATTATGTGTACTCGCACTTAATATAGTATTACCTAAACCTAGCTGCAATAATATCAAATATCACCTTGATTAAAAACTCAGAGGTATATTAAATTCGAAAACAGGTACGTCACTCTCCATTGTTTGAAATAAGTTATACAATGCCATTTTTAAACCGTAAGTTATTCTAAATTCAAAAGAAGATGAAAATAATACACCATGAATTGCACAATATTAGAGTATTAAAATCTAAATCAGATAAAATATTATCGCTACGCTTCACTTGAGAGCGGTACCTAACAGGAGTAGTTTATTACAGCTCATACACGCTACGTAATTTGAATGGGGGCTGTGTGAGAGTTATTTATAGCTTTATTTTATTCTCCATTCAGCTCTATTTGTTACATACAATAGTATTTTAAGCCTGCTAACTGCTGGAGGTAATATAAAGGTCTTAATTTGTCCCGGAGATGTTACTGTGTTTTTGTGTATGTTGTTTATTTTATGCGTTTATTTAATATAGACCTATCACATCATAACGTCATAATATAACACATTTGTATTCCCGGAAGAAATATGCAGAAGACAAATGCTAACGCCCCATGAAGGTTATAAGGGGCGAGCTGTTTTCCATCAATGCGTGCAATACACCAGACTGGGGCTGCTACTGAGAAATCCTAAAGAGAATAACCCAATCACACTTCTTTCGACTCGTGATGCGAACCGTGGAGCGTCAGGTACGCTCAGCATTAAGGTGATTGCGAAATGGTAGCCCGCGAAATTCAAATTTACTTTTACTGAACCGATTTTGATCAAATTTCTATGGGACCAATCGGAACGTATTTTCGAACCTTTAAAGTAAAACCGTTACTAAACGAAATTTTCATGAATTGAGGTATCAATGCCATTTATCTAAAAACAGTGACTATTTTCTAATATTGGCTCCCCCATAAAATTTCATATTTTCGTTTAGTAACGGTTTTACTTTAAAGGTTTTAAATTTTTTCAAATCGATTCATAAATGACGGAGTTATGAGGTAAAAAACATTGAAAAAATACTACCAAATCGAGAACCTCCTCCTTTTTTTGAAGTCAGTTAAAAACTCAAAGCACACACATATCGGAATCATGCTAGCATAGCAGGGGGGCAGGTTACCTTAGGCCCAAAACGTTTCCTATCACCCCAATCCTCATGCCTTTGCAGCCAAATCCAGTATTTACCCTGTCAGCTAGCGAAACCTCGACAATCGTGTCGTTGTCACAATGTTTGATATCGCTGGAGGCACAGACAGCTTTGTCGAGGTTTTGGTCAATCCACACAGCCTTTGTCTTAAACGTTTAGCTTTATACTGGCTGGATTTGATATGGTTATCTGCGCAATCCCTAAAGTTAAGATGATTTTTGATAGTTCGTGTGCTAGTTGGACCAACATTTTAGAATTTATGGTCTCTTTATTTTTTTTAATGTAGGTTATTACGTCATCTACCAGAGTTGCGGAATTTGTTCGAAAGAGTCACCGCGGCCCTGGAACGCAAAGAGCTTTAGAAGGAACACGGATGGGTTTTAGTCAGTAAGAGTCTGACACGCCCTTCCGCTCCACCCAGAGCGAAAGACGTCATTTATAATTTTCTATCCTAAAAAAAAAGGTTATTACGTCATGGCGGTGGGGACTAATTTAACGTCTGGGTTTGTTTTGACATTTCGTCTTAGCGGTCGTCGAATTCGAAATGTCGACTTTTTTGTGCCCTAAAATAATAGATGAAGTCAACACAACTCAAAGGTATGTGTGTATATCACCGGGAAATTGCAGAATCCGTAAGATTGTAATAAATCTTGATTGGATTATCATTTCTCGATATATTATGAAAAAAATCCATCCAAATTCAATAGTTTCCAATATCTTATTCTATTCTCTCTTCTCTCTCCCTCTCTCTCTCTTCTTATTCTCTTATTAAAAAAAAATAGTTTTCAATATACACGCGATATTTTATAATCTTCCGGCGTTTGCCATTTTCCGGTGCGATATACACGCGGATGGATGCGGACCGCTCAGGACCGGGATGGTTGGCGATCTTTGGGGGAGGCTTACGTTCAGCAGTGGACGGCAATTGGCTGATATGATTGATTGATACACGCCAGTAAAAGTCAATATTCCGTTTAAAAAGACTTAATATACCTATATTTTTTTTGTAAAGGTATACTTTATTCTACACCAATAAAATATTAAGTTAAAAACTTACAAGTGACAGTTTCAGGCATTTAATAGACGACAATATTTCCATACAAATGGAAATACCACCCTTTCCAAAATCTGAATCAGCTTTCCTTTGATCACTGTTCTACTTGTAATTATTTATTGATGGTTATGCATTTTTAATCGACATTTGACATCGACAACAGTTGGATGAAACTGTTATTTAAAAAAACGATTAACTGCTCCCTAAAACAAGTATTTCATATCCTTGAATAAAATAGGTTCTTAGTTATATTTAACTTCTAGAAAACTCTATCGGGCTATTTTAGTTCACTAAAAGTGTGAACTTTTCTATTTTATTGAAGCAAGCTACAGATGGTTTTTATAATCCTTTAAAATTGCTAGAAAATGTGCGCTCTAAGACGTTGCCGTGTTTTCTGAACATTAAATGTGCTTGAGTTGTTGCAGATGGAGCTTAGAAAACGGGGAACTAAAGTGTATGAATTTCTTCTGATCACAAAATTCGAATAGTCTTTTATGTTTTCTTACAGTTTCGTTGTTATACATAGTTACTTTGTTTTTCTTCTTCGTGACGCAGGTACGAGTTACGAGTACGAGGTACGAGTTACGAGTACGAGGTACGAGTTACGAGTACGAGGTACGAGTTACGAGTACGAGGTACGAGTGCGGGTTAGAAGGAACATGGATGGGTTTTAGTCGGAGCATAGTTTGCGACTCGGCTCCACATCGACACCCTGCTGTTGATCCGTCAAGGTAGCCCCGCTTTGCGAGGTTGGAGGTCCCTTGAGTTCTGAGGTACCTTCCTACTTGGGTTCTGAAGCAGTTCAGGGACTTTCAAGTGGACCAATGAAGGTGCGGATAGATGCACGCTTGGTGATTAATAGATTAGTTTGGGCAAAGCGAGAAAATATAAAAAAATCGGTGCGTAGGTACTACTAGTATTACGTATTACTAAAATCCAAATTTTAATATCTTGTATAAATAATGAGTTTTTTAATGGATGGTCTTGTCATTAAGGCTAAGCGCGCACTACGAAATTAGTGCGGAATAAAATTACAAACGACAATAATGCCTACGCGCACCACGATTTATTATCGCCTGCGAAATAACAGGGCCAAACATTCACTGTGCTACCGCGGACGGGAGTGTACATAGAAACATGGATATAAAAAAGAAAATTACCATTATATACTACTTAATTTTACGTAAAAGAAGTTTAAATAAGAAGAAGAAGATAACTAAACGTTACTGGGTACATCCTTTTGACAGCATTAAGACATTCTAAATAATTTTTTTACGTACTGTATAACGATCTTCGTGGAAATGATAAAAAATCACAAGTCGACTGACCGCTGCGCTTGCGATTTTTTCCGCAGTGCGCGAAGCTAGTACCGCTTCATAGGGTACAAAATATACGCACGATTTCGCATCTGCTATTTTAAATCGCAAACGATTTATTTTCACAGTGCGCGGATTGTAGTACATTTCTGATGTTCACAGATTGACGATTTTTTTTCGCAACGATTTATTTTCGTAGTGCGCGCTTAGCCTAAAACGCTCCCGCGTCGCGTCGCGGCGTCAAAGTCGCGTGGATAGTTCCGACGGTACTTATGCTCCGATCGATTGGACCGCGGCCGGCCAATCAGTTTGTTTTTCTTTTAAATAAAAGTTTATATTTACTTGATTTGTGAGTTAAGAAGACTGAATCATGGTGTTATGATGAAAGTTATTCTAATAAAATTGATTTGAGCTGAAATTTTACGGTGGTTTTTATTCATCAAGTACCTTATTACGACCCCCTTTTAGAGAGATACTATAATTTGCAGGATGCATATAGTCGTAATTCAAACTTACGACATTATTCGTGTTGTTTATATCAAGTTTATAAACGCATACAGTCGTAACAATAAGATACGACCTTTTTTTATAAAGTTTTAAAGTAAGTAGTAAGTAATTAAAACGAGTTTTTTCGGTAACTACAATTCCCTATAATATCCATATAATATCCTGGGCATACATTCTTTAACCAATAATTGACAACATAGTGCAAAAATATCTGTTGAAATCTTTCTCAGTAAATTTTATTATTAACGTAGACAAACAATACTCTCCTGATAAAATGATATTTTAGCCTTACGACCTTTTGCAGGGGAGGTGTCGAAATATAATATAAAGTCGAAAATAGAACCTCCCCTTTTTTAGGTCGGTTAAAATGGTAGGTATGCATAAAACATGTCAGGTCTGAAAACCATGAAATAGAAAATGAAGCCTATTTCGAGTACACATTGAAACAAAAAAATAGTTTATCTATTAAAATAATCCCATTCATAATAATTTTATTGCAATGCCTTTATCTATGAGCCGTTATTGTCCTGTACATCAAACAAATTGGTATTTTGCCAATTGATTTTACAATAATATTAAACTATTTCTTTTTTGTGCTTGAGTACCTGTCTCGGTATTGCAGTCGCCGTTGCTGAACATGAGGGTTCATGCCCGGCTCGGGCGAATGTTATTCTAGATTTGTGCAAGGGCAATGGGCTTGCCCCTAATATATAAGACCAAAATATATTTGGTGAAATGTGTAGTGTATGTATCATGCGTCATAGTATGTAGTTTTATGAAGTTAGTGCAGTATTTATAGATTGTCTTTTATGGAAACATTTTCGCCGATGATGTTTGGATTTAGGTTTATGTACTACTTGAATTATTACAATAATATTATATGACAATAATTTAAAAAACTAACACATTGCCTAGTTTAAATCTATATCTAGCGGCTTTTCCCCTGTAACTACGCAGGTGTAACTCTCTCTGCCAGGGTTGCGGAATTTGTTCGAAAGAGTCACTGCGGCCCTGGAACGCAAAGGGCTTTAGAAGGAACACGGATGGGTTTTAGTCAGTAAGAGTCTGACACGCTCTTCCGCTCCACCCAGAGCAGAAGAAGTCATTTGATGATTTACCATCCTTAAAAAAAAAGGTGTAACTCTCTGGCTGATTGCTTTCAGGAATTCTTGCTTTTCAATATCAGTTTTATTTTCCTAGTCCTATGCGAAATGCTAACATCAGCATCTGAACTAATGGTGAATTAAGTACTTATGATTATTAATGAATAGATTCATAAGTATTTAATTAGCGTTCCAACCTAAACAATGCCTTCACTCTACAGATTACAAAATTACGTAGGTATCAACCCATTCTTACCGACTCTTACCTCCATATAGCAAGTGGGAGGCAATGATGTATGAACTAGCACTTCACCCGCGACTTCGTTCGCGCAAAAAAGTAGATATTCCACGAAACTCAACTCCCCTCTACCCACTTCAAAGCTCAAAGTTATGGAAAATAAATCTCAAAGATTTTCATGAATTACCCAGGCTTTTTGCTGCTGAGACCACATGATCAGCGCAACTGTTGCGCCCTTCACGGGATGAAGGGGTAGTATGAAGGGGTAGGCTTTAGGGGTTGATTATGAAAAAAAAACATTTCATCCCTTAATAGTTCAGAGGTTGATTTTAGAATAATTCAGAAACACGTATTTCTATTTTTTATCAAGATTGTTAATGCCGAGTTTCAACTTTTTTGGGCCAACTTTTTCCATACAAACTTTAACACCCCCTTAAAACCCATTGGGGTGGTTTTGAAAAATGATTTATGACATTATTTATTATTTTAGGTCAGTACTCGTGTCAAGTTTCAAGTTTATAAACCAAAGGAATAAGATTATGCCATACAAACTTGAACACCCCCAAATCGTCTTTCGGGGGTAGTTTTGAAAAAGTAATGATGTTAAACACCAAACTGAGTGATGGAACTTTATAATTCACTTAGGTCAGTAGTCGTACCAAGTTTCAAGTAAATAGATCTATAGTCAGAATTTTAATTCGATTCCAGATTTGACATTAGCTACTGTCATTTTGTGAAATAATGATACCACATATAATAGTGTAGTGATGAACACAAAAATCGATAAACAATCAGTGTGTGTGCCATCAGTGTGCCAATTAAAGACTAAATTACTAAATTATTACCACTCCCGAAAATTGGAAACGGCACCAAAAATGAGCTGGAAAAAAGCTGCCATTTAAGATTGGCTTTTAAATAAAAATATTCATTACGAACCAGATATGGTTAAAGCTACGCTTTTAGAACTGATTCCACATAACGAGTCTTTTAATAAGTACGCTGTAGACGAAATGGCAGCACAACATGGGATCACGGTTTTAAGACTGCCCCCTTACCATTGCGAGCTAAACCCTATCGAATTGATATGGGCGCAGGTAAAGGGGCATGTAGCTCAAAATAATAAAACCTTCAAATTGACAGACTTGAGAAATTTATTTCAGGAAGGCATTCAAAAAATTACGGCTACCGAATGGTCTAAATGCGTATCCCATGTTGTCAAAGAAGAGGAAAAAATGAGTAGGCTAGATATGTTAATTGACAATATCACAGACACATTTATAATAAATGTTACAGAAAGTGACAGCGATAGCGATAGCGATGACGGCGACAATTTATAAAATAAATTATTACCATAATACATCTATCTGTTTTATTTGTCATGTTCCTTCATGATCACATTTTTTTATTTATTTCACACACAATTATAAAAGAAAAGTCTCAGATCGTTAATTAATCGTCAAAACTAAATTATCGGTCCAGAAATATTTAATTTCCTGATATACTTAGTTTACGAGAGTAAAATTATAAACGAGAAGAATCGATCCGGAAATATTCCATTTCCATATCGAATAATTTCGCAACGTCACTATTTAGTACTTGTCATAACGTTGCAACACTGAAATTGTCAAATCTGGAATCGAATTAAAATTCCGAGTATAAGGAATAAGATTTTCCATACAAACTTCAACACCCTATTTCACCCCTTTACGGGGGCAGTTTCCAAAAATCCTTTCTTAGCTGACGTCTCCTGCTCATAATCTACCTCCGTGCCAAATTTAATATTCATGGGTTAATTAGTTTTCGTGATTTCGTGTTTAATCAGTACCTACGTGAATTAATGAGTGAGTGAATTTTCGCTTTTATATATAGATATAGACACGTCACGAACCAACATTACAGCACTAAAAAACAGTGCAAGCACTATCGGTAGTAATCGGTAGCAAGATAGCAACGTATACGCGCACGGGGTACAGGTTTGCGACAGTTGGGTACCTTCGTTTTATGTTGCCATGTGCGAGCAACGCATCTATAGTTTAAATCATTGTTCGTAAGTTTTTAATTAACACTCCAGCACTTACAATACCTTCACTCTACGAATTATTAAACAAAGTACCTACGTAGGTTGCCATTTTCACCCACTCTTACCTCTATATAGCACGTGGGAGGTGTTTGCTAACCCGTTCGCTACTTAGCATCAATCTGCGATCGATATTCAAAGTTTAACCGTTCCATTAACAATCCGGCAAGTTGGCCATACTGCCAATATGACGTCACGAATACGCTCACAGTTAACAAACTTCCGACCATAGATTATGAAAACTGTAGAGGGGACAAGTGCACTTTTGTTTTCTTTTGTACGTAAAGCAAACATAAGTTTAAAAAGTTTAATAGGTATTTGACGACGATAAGTTTTCGGTTGTGAAATTATGTTCGTCGTATGACAAAACTAGTAGGTACTGTTTAAAATCCAAGTAAAAAGGAACAAGTTGCAACTGCATTCAGCTAAGTATTTATCTACGATTTTTTGTATATTTTTGTATTTTGCTTAAAAAAAATTAAGTAGTTTTTCACTTGGATTTGTTTCAGGTTGTCACGGCGCTGCTTGTAGGAAATAGTAAAGTAAATGAAAAAAAGGATAATGTCTAGTATGTCATGTTCTTTTTTAGCCACGTGGTGCATAAATAGTGGTGTTAAGTTTGTCTTATTGCATCGCTCTTAGGCATCAAAAAAATTTTGTATTCATCACTATTCATGAAAGAGGAGAGGTTCTTTCGTTCGTGCACGTTGAATAAAATTTCTTATTCTATGCTTCCGTTTCCTGAACTTTTACATTGTTTAAGTTTACGTCGTAAGTTGAATCCGTGAGTTTGAACTCAAGCCTTTTGACATTCTTTGTGATTGTAATTAGGATTTGTTTGCAAAACAGGTTCGAATTCTCGGAGAAACAAAAGACTTTTGAAAATTATATTGAGAATTGGGGATACCTAAGCCTTCAATTTGTAGGTACTAATTTGACGAATGATTTTGTTGTAACTGGAGAGTGTCTATTTAAAAGCACAATCTACATTTTAGATTTTCCGAAAGTAGGGTTGTTATTTGTGGTTCATAAAGGTGACTCATTTTCTAAATCATAAATTTTTATCAGAGAGTTTAAAATAAATCTTAAAGTCACTCACAGAAAATAAATAAATAAACAATAAATTAATTCAGTCAATAAAATGCAAAGACTACGCTCTGAGTTCGTTGCGATTGCGGCAGACTGAGGGGACGATCGCGGGACGCTTTGGATGAGTTCCTAATGAACTGGCGTGAGGAAGCACAACAAAGGGAGAAATGAGGAGGCCTTTGCCCAGGAGGAGGGCAGTCAAAACTGCGGGGTCTAGACGCATGAACTTTTGTAGAAGTACTTGTGTAGAAGAGCAAGAGAAGAATTTTTGATAATATAATTCCCTAAATTGGTTAAATTGGATGATAGTTTTATACAAGTTCGAATTTTTTGCCGATAGGAAATCCCATCGGGCAAACAGCTAGTTTCATTATAAATAAGGAACGCTCTCCGCGATTGTTGTTGAATATAGTAGTCGTCTTAGAGCTATTTTTTTAATCCGTAGGTAAAATTGTGGTTCATTTAAATGCGTTTTTAATTAACAAATAGTAGTTCTTTATTTGACCAATGGTCAAGCTAACAATTGATAAAAAAACGCATTCAAACGAAATTTAACCAACATTTTTGACTATTGTTTGAGTTATTACGAATCAAAAGCTCGCCCTTAGCACGTTGTGACAGATCTCATTAACCACAAACCAATAATTCAAGTGTAACTTGACAGATGGAGCCAGCAGTCCCCTTCCGAGTCATTATTCTCTTTACTTTAGAATTCATTACGCAGCGAGGTGTCCGCCATGTTGTCCTCGCTCGCTTGTCAGGCTGCTTTATTGTCAGACTGTGGCGTTTGTATGCAGTGGAGATATAGGTCAGTAGGTAAAGTTGTATTTAGATCAATAATCCAGAAGTAATTAGATACTTACTGCTAGCTTTTGCCTTCGACAGCGAGAAAGTCGAAAATCGACACACAGGAATGTACTATCGGTGTTAATGTATCCCACATTTTAAGCCAGGTCGTGACATACCCGTGTTTCATCTAAATTAACTCTACGGTTAAGGCGCGAGCTATGATTCATTATAAAACAGCTCAACGGCAGAAAATTGTGTGTGTAGTTTGATAGAGGAATCGTCAAACTGAAGTGGCAGTGGGTAATGCACATCTTATGCAGAACAAATGGTCGATGAAGCCGAAAGGTTCTGGGCCCGGGTAACGGAGATGCTGCGTTGGAAGGCCGGTAAGGCGGGCCACTGACCTGCTGAAGGCCGCGGAAACAGACTGGATGCCAGATACAAAAGACCTTGCAATATGGCGACACTTCGGGATGTCCAGCAGTGGATGACTTTCGGCTAAAATTATTGAATGAATTAGTGAGTAAGATAGAAGGATAGGATGGTCCCAGTTGTGATGAATCACATTAATCAATATGAGCATAATCAAGTTGGTGAAGAGTCTTGTTCGCGGTGTTTTCCACCCTCGCTTGACAGGCTGTTTTATTGTCGTCTGTGGCGTAGCGTTTAATTTGTATTGGAGATATAGGTCAGTATATACGTAGTTATAGGTCAGTTTACTCCTCAAGTTATCTTTGGGACATCTGTTGTTATTGTCAAAAAATCACATGTCACTCGCAAGCATTTTTGACAATTGTTATCGATTCTCGCGAATAATCATTGATCAATCAACGAATGCAAACCAGATTGTTTACCTATGTACACCAGATTTTGAAATATAATAATAATATAATATAATATAATATCTTGGGACAACTCACACACGGTCATCCGATCCCAAACTAGGCAGAGCTTGTGCTATGGCAACCAGACAACTGATAAACATACTTATATATTTCTAAATACATACATATTATAGACAAATTACACCCAGACACAGAACAAATGATCATGCTCATCACACAAAGATTTGTCCTGGGTGGGAATCGAACCCACGACCTCCGGTTTAGCAGTCAGGGTCACTAACCAC